>ML268453.1:29924-95781 GCA_005239495.1 Nicotiana undulata | reverse complement strand
AGCCCCGAGGGCTCGGGTGAGTTTTGGATAGGCTACAGGGTGTTTAGAACTTAGAAAATATACTTGGTGTGTCTGGTGTCTGATGTAGGCCTCTGATCTCGCAATTGCAACATCAGGATTCGCAAATGCAAATGTGGCAGTCATGGAAACTGCGAGTCTTTTATCTCAATTGCGAATTTAGTCCGGGCCAGCAGCTTCTCGCAATTGCGAGATTTACTTCGCAAATGTGAACACCAACACGCATTTGCGAGAGGCCATTGGTCGCGAATGCGACCCTTTCCTCGCATTTGCGATAGCAGCAGTGGTGTGAAGGACATCGCGATTGCGATTGCTCCTTCTCATTTGCGAGATTCGCATTTGCGAAGCTCCTGTCGCAAATGCGACATCTGCAGCTGATAAGTTAGGACTTAGACGGGATTTCAACCATTCTTCAATTCTTTCGAACCCTAAACCTCAAGAGGCGATGTTTCAAAGACCAAAACTTCTCCAAATCATAGGTAAGTGATTCCTAACTAATTTCTTTCAATCTCTTACATCTTTTTACAAGATTTAAACCTAGAATCTAGAATTTTCATGGTAGAATTAGGGATTTTTTGGTAGAACTTAGGAGTTTCAAAATTTGGGAATTTAGACCTCGAATTGAGGTCGGATTCCAAAACCAATTGTATATCCGGGCTTGGGAGAGAATGGGTAAACGGGATTTGGTCCGAACCTCGAGTTTGGACCAAGCGGTCCCGGGGTCGATTTTTGTCTTTTGTTGGGAAAACTTAGGAAAACCATAGTTATGCATTAAAGTTGATTCCTTTAGCGATAATTTATGATATTGAACTAATTATGATTAGATACGAGTGGGTTGAATGTGAATTCTAAAGGAAAAGCGATAATTGAACGTTGAGTTGGCCGTCGAATTGAGGAAAGTGTTTGGTCTAACTTCAACTTGAGGGATTAGGAATCCCCAACCTATTTGCTATGTGAGAATTCATGTGTGTGGCGTATAGGTGAGGTGAAGAGTACCTACGCACCACCAAATTACTTGTTTAGCATGTTCCCTTCCCCGTTCCCAATTTATTATCTTCATGCCTTAACTGTTTTATGATTATTGATTCTTCTATATCTAATTGTTTCCTGATAGTTGATGTTACTTATTTGCAATATTATTTGTTTTTCCGTGGTTTCACTGTGTTACATTATTGGTTTAAGTTGGCTTGTCGGTGTTTCATAGCATATTTCGGTTGTTCTAGTTGTGTAGTATTAATTGGTGAAGTTTCTTAATTGTACAACTTTTCGTTTGGATTGGTTGAGACATAAATAATGTGGAGGATTTTGATTAAAATTGTGAAACACTTATTATTATTGTGTGATTGGTACTGATATGGTGGGATCGAGTTGCGCGCCGCAACGGGAGGGATAAGGGTGGTATATTGAGGAGGAATAAGGGTGAAATGTGATTGTCTGGTGGGATCGGGTTGCACGCCGCAACAAGGAGTAATAAGTGTGGACAGGTGGAATCGGGTTGCACGCCGCAACAGGAGGTATATATATATATATATTGAGGAGTAATAAGAGTGGACATGTGAGATCGGGTTGCACGCCGCAACAATGAGTAATAAGGGAGAAGGTTCATGTTGTTACTAGTTATATGATGGGATTGGAATGCACACTGCCTTATTTTGTTTTTTTTCATATTCGGCTCCTATCGTGATTTAATTATGTAACATAGAAATTTTCGTAAGGATTGGTCATAGCTGAGTTCTGGAAAGATAGTTGGGCTACTTATTTATTTATTTACTGCAAGTTACTGTTTCATATAGTTTAGTATTTCCTTTTGCTTTATTATACTCTGTATTCAGATTATATTATAAATGCTCTGCCGTAGCCTCGTCACTACCTCATCGAGGTTAGGCTCGTCACTTACCAGTACATGGGATCGGTTGTACTGATAGTGCACTCTGCACTTTCTGTGTAGATTTTGGAGTTGATTGTGGCTGATCGAGAGGTCAGTTGCAGATATTCATTCAGGAGACCCAAGGTAGTCCTGCAAGCGTCCGCAGGCCCTGGCGTCCCCTCCTATGTTCTTCATTTCTGTTTTATTTTCTTTCGATATTGAGGTACTTTTCTTTCAGAACATTATTTGTAGCTATTCATAGAACATTCGTGGATTGTGACACTAGTTCTGGGTGGTAGTAATAGTTCAAGGTTAAACAATATTTATTTAAATTCCGCAATTGTTGTCACTCTATTATAAATTGTTTACTTATATTCATTTAATTTTAAAATAAAACGGTTAGTTAAATTCTAACATTGGCTTGCCTAGCGAGTATGATGTTAGGCGCCATCACGATACAGGCGGTTGGGAATTTGGGTCGTGACAAGTTGGTATCATAGCACTAGGTTGCATATGTCTCACAATTCACGGACAAGCTTAATAGAGCCTGAGGGATTAGTACGGAGTCGTCTGTACTTATCTCTTAGAGGCTATAAAGTTAGGAATAAGTTCACTTTATTTCTACTCTGTCGTGCGATTCTTGTTATCCTAATACTGATTGAACTCTTCTATTATTATTCTCTTGTAGATGATGAGAACATGTGCCTCCCAATGGGAGGTGCCATAATCTTGAGTCACTAACTCTATTTCGTCTAATTTTTCTCATTCAGGTTGGATCACTTTACCAGAGCTTGAGCGTGACAGACGCCCCTAGGCCATCCTAGCCAGGACCATTGCCTTCCAGAGCTGTTTGAGGAGACTTTTTATTTTTAAGTCTGTTTTATATTATTTTTTACTTTCTAGTCTTGTATAGTAGTATTCAGTCTTTTAGTTGGTGTCAAAGTTTGTCGTAGTATAGTTGAGTTTGTTAAGTCTCTCGTCATCATATTTCTTGTTTTGTATTTGAAAAACAAAAAACAATTATTAATGAAAAACTCAAAAAGATTTTTGTTTTTTAGTTTATTTTATCTGTTATTTTTTCAGAACTATGCTTGGTCGTATTCATGTGGAAAATGATACGTAGGCAACCTACATAGGGTTTGATCAAAACAAAAAATTAAAAAAAAAAGAGAAATGAAGTTGTGAGATGTGAAAATGAGAGGAAATTGCGAGATGCAAGAAAAGAGATAAAAAGAGGAAAGAAATGAGGAAATCAAGGAACGCAAGAGAGGAAATGAAGAAGAAAAGGGCAAGGAGAGTAAAATTGGGATGATGCCATATGACCTTCGTACCCTCGAAGTCATTTAATTTTGTTAAAATTTGGCCCAATTCGGACCAAGCCCATACCCCTTAACCTAGAAGACCTCTAATATCTAAAAATCGTAGGACTCTTCTTATACCGGACCTCTTTCACAACACACAAACCCTAGAGTCCCAAACCAAAAATCCGCCGCCGCCACCGGCGGCAGCACCACACCTCTGCCGGCCTCCACCTCGTTTCATCTGTCCATCCATCACCATCCACACCCATCAACACAAAAAAAAGCTAACTCTCTTACAAAAAAAGAAGCGGCCACCGGTCACCCTTCCACACCTCCGCTGACGACCTCCTCATCCCTTCCGCGAGACTCCTTCCTCTCAAGGCTGCTCCTACTATCCACCGTCCCTCACTCAGCCGCCGCCTCTCATCACTGATTACAAAACCAGCCTCCGGCCTTCTCTATCTCCCTCTCACCACATCGCCGACCAAGTGGCAAGAAAATAACCCCATCTCCCTTCGCCACCAGCCCACCCATCTCGAACCATAAACCTCTGCACACCCCTCTCTCTATGACTCCACTATAAGCAGCCGAAAAACACCAAACAAAATAACCTCTCTTCGCATAGAAATGACAGCTTGAATCACTGCCCTTTTCGCCGAGAAACATCTGAAAACAACTCCGAATCTCGAGTCACTGTCATGCAGTTTGTTGGTTTTGTCTTTCTATTTTAGTTCGATTTTTCCGGTGAGCTTCGAAGTCGTCGGAGGTCGCTGTCCAAGGAGTCCATTTCAGTCGTTCGTCAAGGTTGTCGGCACGGTCTCCGTCTAGCGTCGATTTTTGAGTTCAGATTTGGTTAGTGATCTTCTTCGTAACTTATTTGTGACTGTTGTACGAAGTTTTGCTTGGAGATTCTACTTCATTGAAATTTAGCTCACAAAGGTCCATCTCTATCCCATACTACTTTCTTTTTTTAAGTGAATTATTGTTCAAACAAATGTCTGTTCACTATTAATTGCTTTTTTGATTGAAATGAATTAGTTTATCTCTGTTGAGTTAAATTTGAATTCGATTCCATATGTCTTGCCGAATTAAAATTGAATTAATGTCTTCAGTGATGTTTTTATGTGAAATTCAATTAACATAAAGGAAAAGGCAATGAATGAACAATTGGACTATACGTTGGCAATTACAAAATGGTCTGAGCTCGATAAAATAAAAGAGAAACTGCGCCCTTAATATTTAACTGCTTTTATTTGTCGCTTCATTTTTAGTTTTTTAAAGCCGCTAGTAGCATGTTTAGGCCGATCACAGGGGTAGGCAAATATTAGGACATTGTATTTATTTTATTTTTGAGGTAAGAGATTTTCCCCGTTAGTTGATTGTTATATCCGGGGAATGCCCCGAGGACCTAGTAAATATATATTATTCGGGAAATGCCCCGAAGAACTTTGTAAATATTTTGGAATCCTTGACAAGCATTATGGAGAATTCAAAGTATAGATTAGTTTAGGATTTTGATTTATTTTTCTTTTTCTATTTTGTTTTACTAGGTGGGGACGATCTCGAGCTTCTTTTGATTGTTTATTTTCTTTTGTGCTTTTACACCTCAATCTGAGTATTCTTTAAAGCCAACTTGATCATGTAAGCAACCGTACTAGTTACGGGACTCGGGAAATTCCTAATACCTTCTCTCCGAGTCAAATGAACCCCCTTACCTAGAACTCTGGTGCAGACTTAGTTTGGAGTCCAAAGTGTTTTAAAAGGAAATATTATTTCGAAAAACGGTGACCAGACACACCGAAATTAAATGTCAGGTGGCGACTCTGAGTTAATCCTTTTGAACACAATCTTCTTGCACTTTCAAAATTGAAAAATCCTTTCGAGCTTTGCAAAATCTTTCTATTATTTTAAGAGGGTTAGTGAAGTTGTGAAAAAAAAGGGGTGTGACTTCTCTGGCAACTCTGCTGGGGACTTGTAGGTTCGAGCTAGTACTTGATCTTGTTGGCTTTTTAGGATATTCGGTTGAGGTTTTTATGTGTTTTGTTTGCTTTATTTGATTTTTTTTCTTTATGTTGTTTTATTATTTGCTAGCTGCTTATTTGTTTACAGTTTTTCCTTTATGTGTTACTGCTTTATAAACTGTCATCATTTGCATAACCTTGGGTCTTTTTTCTGCAACAAGTCTTTCGGAGTGCGTTTGAGCGTACACGGTCTTTTTGTGAGTCACCCGTTTCTTTAGGGGGTGGCGTGGGATCGTGGTGTGGGCGGACAATTAGAGCAGCCGCCATCGACCACGTGCTGCCCCGAATTGCCTTGTCTAGTGAACCCTCAAACTTAGGTCAGCTTTTAGGTCATGCTTATTTGCATCATGTCATTTAGACCTAGTAGGGCTCGGTCCCAGGCACCGTGTCCCTTTGTAGGAGGCCTATCCAAATTTTGTCAAAATAGGCTCGTGGCCCAAAAAGACTTTTAATCATCCCATGTGCTACATGCTGCATTCTTTAAGGGTAAATGGGTCATTTGGCGGACCATTGACGGTTTAAGAGTAATGAGAAAGAAAAGAGAGTGAAATGCAAAGATGAAGCAAGTAGGGCCCAGTTATATTTTTCTTTCACAACTTTTTTAAGAAAAGACCAAAAAAATTGAAAATGAAAAACCAAAAAAGACTTGGCACTTTCCAATCATTTTCCAAAAAAAGAAAATAAAAAAAATCCAAAAAGATTTTACATGTTTCATCATTTTTCAAAAAGACAAAGAATATGTTTTTTTTTCTAATCAATATTTTTTTTTAAATTCTCTCCCGTACCCAATCTTCCCGAACTGCGCAAACCTGATTCTCGTCTTTCGGGGTGGGATACGTAGGCAACCCACATAGGGTCCAGTCTTTCTCTTTCTCCTCTTTCTAGTAAGTCTTAGATTCTTGGCTTTGCTGGGTCTTAGCCAAATCTTGCATATATAGTCACTTTTGGCCACATTAGTCCTTTTTTGCTAAATAGGGTTGTTTTCTCGAAGTAGCTTGTTAACTCATGTCTTACAGCGCTAAGTCTACAACGAGGTGTCTTCTAAGTTTTAAGGTCCATTTCTGTTGAGTTTGCATGTCTAGCCACTTTTGGCCACATCGGTCATTCTTGCAAAATGAGGTCATTTTCGCGAAAATGGTTCATTGACCCATGTCTCAGAATCCTGAGTTCGCAACAAAGTGTCCCACTACCAATTGAATTAATGCCTTCAGTGATTATTTTTTTTGTGAAATTCAATGAACATAAAGGAAAAGGCAATGAATGAACAATTGGACTATACGTTGGCAATTACAAAATGGTCTGAGCTCGATAAAATAAAAGAGAAATTGCGCCCTTAGTATTTAACTGTTTTTATTTGTCGCTTCATTTTTAGTTTGTTTAAAGCCTCTAGTAGCATGTTTAGGTCAACCACACGGGTAGGAAAATATTAGGACATTGTATTTATTTTATTTTTGAGGTAAGAAGTTGTCCCCGTTAGTTGATTGTTATATCTGGGGAATGCCCCGAGGACCTTGTAAATATATATTATCCGGGGAATGCCCCGAAGAACTTTGTAAATATTTTGGAAGACTTGACAAGCATTACGGAGAATTCAAAGTATAGATTAGTTTAGGATTTTGCTTTATTTTTCTTTTTTTATTTTGTTTTATTAGGTGGGGACGATCTCAAGCCTCTTTTGATTGTTTATTTTCTTTTGTGCTTTTACACCTCAATCTAAGATTTCTTTAAAGCCAACTTGATCACGTACGCAACCGTACTAGTTACGGGTTCGGGGAATGCCTAACACCTTCTCCCCGAGTCAAATGAACCTCCTTACCTTGAATCTCTGGTGCAAACTGCTTTAAGAGTCAAATGTGTTTTGAAGGTAAATTGTTATTTTTAAAAAAACTATTTGTGTGTGGTGAAAGAGATCCCGTAGAAGAAGAGTCCTAGGGTTCTTAGATATTAGGGGCCTTCTAGGTTAAGGGGTATGGGCTTAGAAATCATGGGCTTGGTCCGAATTGGGCCAAATTTTGGCCAAGTTTATCTTTAAAAGTGGCCCTTTAACTCTACTAGACTAAAAATAATAACTATAAAATTGTGAAATCATTCCTAATTAATTAAAACAAACTACCTTATGACATGAAGTTATATATATTGATATTTTCAAAGATTATACTAAAAATAAAAATGGGTTAAAAATAATATTTTTCTAAAAATACCTAATACCTTAATTCAATAGAGAAAAATGAAACTACTTTTGTATATTTTCAATTTTTGTGATAAACTAAAGTAAAAGAGTCAAAACAAGTTAAAATAGCGATATTAGACCTAAACTAAATTGTTAAATGATAAAATGTGTAAAACCTCAGGGAGGGTCAAAAATTACATGTCTACACCAGTCGAGCATTTAGATGGATCCCTATGAGGCATTATATGGTAGACGATGTAGATCACCAGTTGGACGGTTTGAGCCAGGGGAGGCTCGGTTGTTGGGTACAGACTTAGTTCAGGAGGTCGTGGAAAAGGTCAAGATTATACAGGATCGACTTCGTACAGCTCAGTCCAGGAAAAGAGTTATGCTGATCGTAAAGTTCGTGATGTGGCATTCATGGTCGGAGAGAGGATATTGCTCCGGGTATCGCCCATGAAGGGTGTTATGAGATTTGGGAAGAAGAGCAAGTTGAGCCCTAGGTATATCGGGCTATTTGAGATTATTGAGAGAGTGGGGGAGGTAACTTATAGACTTGCATTGCCTCTAGGGTTATCCTTAATTCATTCGGTATTCCATGTGTCTATGCGCCAGAAATATCATGGTGACCCATCTCACGTGTTAGATTTTAGCTCTGTCCAATAGGACAAGGATTTGACCTATGAGGAGGAGCCGGTATTCATTATAGACAGGCAGGTTTGTCAATTGAGGTCAAAGAGTTACCCTTCAGTTCGAGTACAATGGAGAGGTCATCCTGTTGAGGCAGCTACTTGGGAGTCCGAGTCGGACATGCGGAGTAGATATCCACACTTGTTCGCTAGTTCAAGTACTTTTCTATGTCCGTTCGAGAACGAACGGTTATTTTAGAGGTGGAGATTGTGATGACACAAAGGGTCATCTTATGATTTAAGACTCTATTCCGGGCTCGTTAGCCTTAAAACATTAATTTCATTTACCTCGATTTGTGTGCACAGTCGGGGCGTGAATTCAGAAAGCCTTTATGTGAAATATGAGAAATAATAATTTTTTTATATTTAAAAATGACTTTTAGTAGACTTTGGTCAACGTTTTGAGTAAACGGACCCGAACCGGTGTTCCGACGGTTCTGGGAGGTCCGTAATAAAATATAGGACTTGGGCGTATGCCCGGAATTGAATACCGAGGTCCCTAGCTCGAGAAATAATTTTTTTATGAAAATTGTTAGACTAAAATTTAAAGGATTTAAAGAAATTGATTAATGTTTGAACTCGTTGGTAGCGGGCCCGTATTTTGGTTCCGGAGCCCGATACAGGTTTATTATAATATTTAGGTCATATATGTGAACTTTAATGAAAATCGGAGTTGATTTGATGTGATTCGGACGTCCGGCTGAGAAGATAGAAATGTTGAAGTGTTCTTGAGAAAATCATGAGTTTTGATGCTAAATCCGTAGTTTTAGGTGTTATCTTGATGATTTGGTCGCACGAGCAAGTCCGTATGATGTTTTTAGATTTGCGTGCATGTTCAGTTTGGAGCTCCGAGGGCTCGTGTGAGTTTCGGATAGGCTACAGAGTGTTTAGAACTTAAAGAATATAGCTGGTGTGTCTGGTGTATGATGCAGGCCTCTGATCTCGCAATTGCGAGATCAGGCTTCGCAAATGCGAATGTGGCAGGCGTGGCAATTGCGAGTCTTTTATCGCAATTGCGAATTGAGTCTCGACCAGCAGCTTCTCAGAATTGCGAGATTTACTTCGCAATCGCGAAGAGGGTCTGGGAAGGGGTAGGTTCGCAAATGCGAACATCAACTCGCATTTGCGAGAGGCCAGTGGTCGAGAATACAACCTTTTTCTCGCATTTGCGATAGTAGCAGTGTGTGAAGGATATCGCAATTGCGATTGCTCCTTTGCATTTGCGAAGCTCCTGTCGCAAATGCGACATCTGCAGCTGACAAGTTAGGATGATATTGATGATATTGAACTAATTATGATTAGATACGAGTGGGTTGTATGTAAATTCTAAAGGAAAAGCGATAATTGAACGTTGAGTTGGCCGTCAGATTGAGGAAAGTGTTTGGTCTAACTTCAACATGAGGGATTAGGAATCCCCAACCTATTTTCTATGTGAGAATTCATGTGTGTGGCGTATAGGTGAGGTGACGAGTACCTATGCACCGGCAAATTACTTGTTTAGCATGTTCCTTTCCTCGTTCCCAATTTATTATCTTCTTGCCTTAACTGTTTCATGCTTATTGATTCTTCTATGTTTACTAATTGCTTCCTGATAGTTGTTGTTACTTATTTGCAATATTAATTTTTTTTCCGTGGTTTCACTGTGTTACATTATTGGATTAAGTTGTCTTGTCGGTGTTTCATAGCATATTTCAGTTGGTCTCGCTGTGTAGTATTAATTGGTGAAGTTTCTTAATTGTACAACTTTCCGTTTGCATTGGTTGAGACATAAATATTGTGGAGGATTTTGATTTAAATTGTGAAACACTTATTATTATTGTGTGATTGGTACTGATATGGTGGGATCAGGTTGCGCGCCGCAACGAGAGGGATATGGGTGGTATATTTAGGAGGAATAAGGGTAAATTGTGATTGTCTGGTGGGATCGGGTTGCACGGCGCAACAAGGAGTAATAAGGGTGGACAGGTGGGATCGGGTTACGTGCTGCAGCAAGGAGTAATAAGGGAGAAGGTTCATGTTGTTACTAGTTATATGATGGGATCGAAATACACACTGCACTATTTTGTATATTCGGCTCCTACCGTGATTTAATTCTATAACATGGAAATCTTCGTAAGGATTGGTCATAGCATAGTTCTGGAAAGATAGTTGGGTTACTTATTTATTTATTTACGGCAAATTACTGTTTCATTTAGTTTAGTATTTCCTTTTGCTTTATTATACTCTGTATTCAGGTTATATTATCGCTTCGTCACTACCTCGTCGAGTTTAGGCTCGGCACCTACCAGTACATGGGGTCAGTTGTATTGATACTGCAGTCTGCACTTTCTGTGCAGATTTTGGAGCTGATTGTGGCTAATCGAGAGATCGTTTGCAGATATTCATTCAGGAGGCCCAAGGTAGTCCTACAGTTGTCTGCAGGCCCTGGCGTCCCCTCATATGTTCTTCATTCCTGTTTTATTTTCTTTCGAGACAAATGTACTTTTATTTTAGACCATTATTTGTAGTTATTCATAAAACGTTCATGGATTGTGACACCAGTTCTGGGTGGTAGTAATAGTTCAAGGTTAAACAATATTTATTTAAATTCCGCCACTGTTGTCACTCTATTATAAACTATTTACTTATATTCATTTAATTTTAAAAGAAAACAGTTAGATTAATTCTAACATTGGCTTGCCTAGCGAGTATGATATTAGGCGCCATCACGATCCCGACGGTGGGAATTTAGGTCGTGACAAGTGGTGTCATCTCACTTTTGTATACAGCCTTGGCCTCTAGCTCTAATGCATTGTCAGCAAATTTTCTTGTAATGGCAAGGGAAGTAGAAAGGTTCTCTAGGCTTAGCCATTTGAGCTTTTTGTAATCATTGTACCTTTCAGCAAGTACACCTAGAATCTGTCCCATTTCCTTGTCCTAGAATCTCACAGTCACTCCCTTCACCACATTGGTGACTCTGTCATTTTTTATCTCACAGTTTGCTTTGAACACTACAATATCAGCCCTGGCAAGCCTTCGATCCATCTGAAGGACCATGTCCTTCCAACCCTGAATTTGTAGTTTTTGTGGCAGCATGACCATGCATTCCTCCTCCAAGTCCTTGAGGAGTCTACTCTTCAAGGTGGTTTTTTTTTTCAAACTTCTCCTTCTTGTCATGTTCTTCATTGGTTTCTTCTTCTTTTTCACTCTCTTCTTCCTCCACTACTTTCACTTTTTTAGATTTCACGGCAGACCTGGTTCTTTTCGCCAAGGTAGAAGGTTCTGTAGACTTTGTCTTTGAAGGTGACTTCTTTTTGGAAGCCTTTATTTTCTTTTTCTTTGGAGTTGCAACCTCTTCCTCCTCTGCCTTGTCTTCATCACAAATAACCAGGTTCATTTCCTCAATTTCAACTACCTCAACTGGATCAACCACTTTCTTCTTTCCCTTTGCAACAACTTTTCTTTTACTCTTTTCTAGGGATTTTTCCAGTTCCGCCTCACTCTATTTCTTATGACTCCTTGTAGCTCTTCCTCTTGTAGGAGGAGTCTCTACAGGGATAGAAGAGGCATCATTTATATTCTTGTTTGCCATCAGTTCTAGGATTTTAACTCCAGAATTCTTCGTCTGTTTAGGATTGTAACTTCATACACTCGTTTCAATAGGTCTTCGAGGGAGTCCTTCACAAATGGAACAAGTTCTTGGAACCTCTTCCTCAACTTTACCAAGCCCTCGGCAGCACTTGCATCTCCAGACCCACTACCCCTTTATTCTCTCAAGTTTTCTTCCTCTCCAACAGATTCCTCACTCCACAATACTATAGCTCATGTTTGTTCAGTCAAACCAACATGAGTGGGTGAAGATTCAGCCCCTCCTTCTTTTCCCATTCCCTTCACATCACCTTGAGAAACCTCACTCTCCTTTTCTTTTTTTCTTTTTATCTTTACCACCAATTTTCCCAGATTCAGTGGTTTCAACCCTAGCCACAGTTCCTACCAGAACAAACCTATTTTCCAGATTTTCAGCAACCTCAAAAATTATCTCAGATGTAATTTATGACCAGATGCTACCTGCTCTATTTCAGATTAAACATTTTCTTCCCCTTCAGTAGCAGACATAAATAACTCTTCATATTTTTGGTGTTCTTGTGCCTGGTTTGCTTTCAATTGTTCATCTAACTTCTTGGATAATTCACTCCCTGCCACTTTCTTACGAGCAATAGCCATTACTCGTCCTTTCCTGGGTGTAGGGTTGGTTGAAGGTGTGGATGTGGATTCTTTGGATGGTGATAAGGATTTTTCAGAGAGGTTAGCCATTGATGATGGTAGAAGGAATATGTGTGTGTTTAGAAGATGAGAGAAGATTTAGAGAAATATTTGGCGGCTGGAAATTAGAAGTGAAGAAATGGCTAAGGCCAAATCAATATAAAGAGGGGGCATGTAATTGGTTAACGACAACTTTTTAGAAGCTCGGGAGTCTAATCAAACTAGGAGTCTATTTGAAAAGACGTTATAGACTCTACCTAAAATCTAGGCACTTATTGTGTTTTGGGACTCTTTTGGGTGAAACTGATTCATTTTGTAACGAATAAGCTCAAGGAAGGTTAGGTTTAAATGGGACTCTCCTTTTGATCATAATGCAAATATAATTATTTTAAAATATGCAGAATGGAGAGTATGTACCATGTAATCTTGATGAACCAGGTTCTTCACTGAGAAATCTCTTACGTAAGTCTGAATTTTCCAAGATGATAAAGATAATATCACTCGAGAATAATGAGACATTTTAGCACATGACGCAAGAGTATACTAGTGAAAGTATGAGACTGAGCGGATTCTAATTTAATTATGTACAAAATTCACAAATTTTCTAACCAATTTTTGAGTTAGAGCTGGTTCCTTTTAGGTGATCTTGATCATCCCTAATTCTAACCTTTTCCTTTCAAAGGGATCTCTACTTAGAGCTTTTGTGAAGATAACTGCTATTTTCCTGTCAGTAGCATAAAATTCCACAGTGATCAAACCCTTTTCTTAGTTGTCCCTCAAAAAGTGATGCCTAACATCTATGTGCTTAGTTATTTTGTGATGAACCGAGTTCTTGGTCATACTAATTGCACTAGTGTTATCACAAAAGATAGGGATACAACCGACATCAATTACAAAGTCCATTAATGATTGTTTGATCCACAACAATTGAGCACACCGTGAGGCAGCGACAACATACTCAGCTTCAGCAGTAGACAAGGCCATAGAATTTTGCTTTTGGTGGCCCAAAACACAAGACATGATCCAAGAAAGTGTGTCATCTCATTGAGGCAATTTCACAAACACATAACAAGAACAGTTATTCCTAACCCCCACAACTCAAATTCAACCCTAACTAGAATAAGTATATACCAATGTCACACCCAGCCACTATATGGTCAGTCTTCCATGGTGAAACTCGACTTCCCACCCCACAAGACAATGAGCATAAAAGGAGAGAAAACAAAAACAAAAATCTTCTACAACACAAGAAAAATCAAATACAATAACTAAGAAACGAGAGAGAGAAAGAGAGAGAGAGAGAGAGAGAGAGAGAGAGAGAGAGAGAAAGCATCTCACTTGCTTGTAGGGACTGGTGAGAGAAAACGTGCGAGGTTGGGTGAAGGGAGAAGAGGAGGGGGTGGTGTTGTTTGTCTTACAGAGAGGGGATGAGAGTAGGGAGGGTAGAATTAGGGTTGTTTAGCGTAAGGGAGACTTCTCCTGAGACCTGGAAAATCTCCTCCTCTTACGCTGCCCTTGCTCAGTCCTCTATGTACCCTGCTAGCGATGCCTACCCCTTTCTATATTCTGGGCGAATGCCTGAATCCGGGAGATATCCATACTATCCTACAATGCAGCGGTGGCACATGCCTCGATCAACACTGGGGCCAACCTTGCTATAAACCGGTGGATCCTGTCCCGCATAGTAGCAACTATGGATGGTGCATATCTGGCCAATGAGCCAAAATGGAGACTATACTCTCGAACACTCATATTGCCCTGCTTGAGGGCTAGAAACTGATCGACTCGAGCCTGTCGGATCTCCTACGGTAAGTGCACGTCAAGGAAGGCTTCTGAAAAATTCTCCCAAATAGTTGGAGGTGCATCATGTCTCCTGGACCTCTCCCATCCCTCGTACCAAAGGATGGCTATATTTAGGAGTCAAAAATTGATAGCTTCGTGGAATGCATAACACGAAAGATCTTGTGAGGCTGATATATGAAATCCTGTTGGTCCTTCCTCCGATCTTTCCCCGTGAACTCTGGGGGACTCAAATAAACTCTCGGACCCTTGAACTCCCAGACCCTACAGAAGATCCTGCACTAGCTGATGCCCAAGCCTATTGCTGGGTAGCTACCAAGTGTGTTAGCAAATGCACCGCACTCCTCAAGTCCTGATCTGATAGAAGTGGAGGGGGAACTGGAGGTGCGGTATCCCTAGAAATCTCCTCAGGTAGTGGAGGAGCCGGTAATGGCTGAGTAGGGGTCTCGCCCTAGACCTCAGACTGGGCCCCATCTACTGGGGGTACCTTGCTGGTCCCCTCACCTGTTGTTGTATCTCTCCTATGGCTAGACGTAGTCTTCCTAGTCACTGTCATCTGCGTATGCAAACACCAACATGTAAGTTTAACTCAAATTTCCTATAACTCAGTTCTACAACACGATTTAGATTTGGAAGAAGGGTAACCAACTCGTAAATGCCATGTAGTTCCTTGCTTATAATGTGGTGCACAATACATCTATAAACAAGACTCTACTAGACACGGCTTGTAGACTAAGTATAACAGAACTACTCTGATACCAAGTTTGTCATGCCCAGAACATGGGGGGGGGGGGGGGGTACCGGCACCCGGTGCCTCACCTAACCTATCGTACCAACTTGCAACTGAGGGACTCTAAACATATAATGTCATACTTTGGCCATGGGGCCACATTGCAAGATAATTTGTGAAGCAAAATATGAAACTAAACGGAAACTAGCGCTGACTAAACATCAATATAAAGATAGGCCGACAAGGCTGTCATAACTACTACTGCTGACAAACTAACAAAAACAATGTACAAGGCAAACAAGCCCAACATACTGCACTAGGTGACGGGATACGTCTACAAGCCTCTACTGATGAATATACTGTGACCGGAACAGGGCCCCGACTTACCCATAACATATATACATACATAAAGATGATGTACACAAAACCCTAGACCCGACAACTCCGAAGGACGTGGAGCTTACAGATCACGCTGAACTCAGGCAACACCTACTGAGGAGGTCGACCTGTCTATCTATCTGAACCTGCACGCATGAAGTGCAGCATCCCCAGAAAAGGGACATTAGTACGAAATAATGTACCGAGTATGTAAGGCAATAAAATAACTAAAAGCTTAAACTTGGTTGATAATATAATAATTGAAAGTACTGGGAGTCACAGATGATCTGGAGATATACTTACCTGTTGATACTGACTCAACATCCTCAATATAGTAAGTAAAATAAATATCTGACCATGTAATGCTTAGTACGTGTAACTGCTCAACCATAGTAGGCTCGCTCATAGGCGCTCGGCCATAGTAGGCTCGACATATAATTTACCATATGATCAAAGGGTTGCCCAATAGGGGCCTGCCCACCGATTATAGCTCGATGATGGTGAAAATACTATAATAATGTGTGTGTGTGTGTGTGTGTGTGTGTATCCTCTCCTTTCTTGACTGGAAGAAGACAATACTTAATCAAATATAAAGTCCCAATAAGGGAGAATATTGTAACTTATGAGAGTAGGATAATGTACATAAGTTAAGGAATACGAACTTCTCTCTATGCCTCGTTATCAAACCCGTGTAGTTTCGGGATCATGCCAAAATGAAGAAAGGTTTATCCTTAACATACTTTATTACAATCTTTCCAATCACCAAGTTGAACTCACCTCTTCGCACCTTAATCTACAACAACAATAATAATACTATCGTTAAGTTACGAAAGGTGTATATATATATATATATAATTTTTCAACCTTATATACACCACAAAATACTACAAAACAGCCAAACACACCCCAATCTCTTCATACACAAAACGACCACTGTAGTAGTGTCAAACAATTCAAAAATGTTATGACGAATGACCAGCCTACCATCCTGCATTTATGTTGTGTTATCCACTACCTTCCTCCTCATAAACTCAAAAATACAGTTGTAAAAGACGTACCCAACATCAACACAAAACAGTCCACAAAACAGTCTGCTACAATTGAATAACTCGAACTCATGGTTTTCGATCACCGTTCCGTGAGTTCTTACAAATATAAAATGACTTACCATGCATTTACTGCAACAAAATGGATTAAAGAGAGCAGTAAACTTACCTTATTTGTTGAATACGTCATCTCCTATCTTGGTTCTTCAAACTCAAGGTTTTTCCTCCAAGTAGAACTTGAAAAGGAGAGAAAATCAATTAGGGTTTGTGGGAAATTTTTGGGAGGATGTTTGCAGGGGTTTAAGTCAGGTTATTGTGCCTTCTTATCACTGTACTATATCAACAATAGGCCTTTAAAAGGGCTCTTTGGACGACCCGAACTGGCCCATTTTTTGACGTTTATTTAAGCAAGTAGGTGACACACCTACTTGTGACCTAGCAGCTTGCGCAGTCCCGCAAAAACACATAAATCTCTTTACTCCAATGTCATATTGACAAACGATTTAATGTGTTAGAAAAAATACTCATAGATATTCAATTTGATGGTTGTAACACCCTATAACTCTAAGTATATTGGGAGAAAATCGCAGTTACATTTGACCAAAAGTTTTAGTAAAACTTATGAATGTAACTTGTGATGACTTTCATCGACTTTTGTTCCACAACTCGCTTGACTTCAAAACAAAACACACGACTATCATACGACTAACATAACTAATAACATAACCTCCTTATCATTCTAAGAACCCTAGTCTCACCCAAAAAGTACATGTTATAACATTCCCATCTTGTCGACTTTCGACGAAATATTATTTTCTTCAATTCCTTTAGCTTCTGAACCTTCCAACCCTCTTTGTACTTTTTGTTCATGATAATAAATATTTGTAAACTCTGATGTAAAATGATTAACTTAGTGTATATACTTTCAAAGATGATCTCATTTTTGGTCCTACAGTAGTTTGCTTACGATGCACTTTTACCTATGAAAATATAAAGTGAAACAGGATACTAGTTCCATTTAAATTTTGTTTAATTTGTAAGTCTAAAAAGATATTAAGCTCACCCCCATCATTCTCATTTCAATTTCACTCCCTATTATTTTAGCAAATTCTTCACTTAACTTATAAATAGTTTCTTCAAAGATTATATCATTAACATATATCTGCACCACGAAGAGATATTTACCTTTTTCTTTCAAGAATAAAGTATTGTCAATTTTACCTCTCTTATAGCCATGTTCAAGCAAGAATTTTGACAACCGTTCATACCATGCTCTTGGATCCTGCTTGATCCCATAATGTGCCTTATAAAACTTATCCACATGATCAGGACATTCCTTGCTTTCAAAGCCTGGAGGTTGCTTGACAAACACTTCTGCCTTTAGATAGTGATTGAGGAAGGCACTCTTGACATCCATCTGATGGAGAGTGAATTACATGTAAGCAGCAAAGGCTATAAGGAGTCTAATTGCTTCCAATCTTGCAACTGGAGCAAAAGTCTCATTATAGTCTATGCCCTCCTCTTGACTATATCCTTGAACCACCAATCTTTCCTTGTTCCTTGTAACTGTTCCATCTTCGTCAAGTTTGTTTCTGAAGACCCACTTTTTTTCCAATTAGTGATTTGTCCTTAGGTCTTGGTACCAGATTTCAAACTTGACTTCTCTCAAATTGGATGAGTTCATATTGAATTGCATTCACCCAGTCTGCATCCTGCAAATCCTCATTAACATTTTTAGGTTCAATAAGAGATAAAAAACATCAAAAGCATAAAGATTCTTCAAAGAAGACCTGATTTTGATTCCAGAGGTTGGATCAGTAATTACGTTCTCAATGGGATGAGAATTTTGATACTTGTAAGGTTTCACAACCAGCTATTTCGCCTAGATGTTCCTTCAATATTTTGTTGTTGAGGAATAGGTTCATGGACATGTTCCCTGTGATGACCCAAAAGGTCATTTTATGAATTTAGACTCCGTTCTAGGATTATTAGCCATAAAAAAATTAATTTTAACTATCTCGATTTGTGTGCACAGTCCGGGTGTGAAACCAGAAAGCTTTTATGTTAAAATATAAGAAACAATAATTTTTAGAATTACAAAATTTGGTTTTAGTTGACTTGAGTCAACATTTTGAGTAAACGGACTCAAACCTGTGTTCCGACAATCCCGGAAGGTCCGCAGTAAAATATGGGACCCGAGCGTATGCCCGGAAATGAATTCCGAGGTCCCAAGCCTTAGAAATCAATTTTTGAAAGAAATTGTTTTGCTGAAATATTTATGAAATAAAGAAAAAAAGTTAATGTTTAAAATCATTGGTATCGGGACCGCATTTTGGTTCCGGATCCCGATACAGATTTATTATGATATTTAGGCCTTGTCTGTGAAATTTGGTGAAAAACAGAGTTCGTTTGACGTGATTCGGACATCCGGTTGAAAAGTTATGAACTATAAGTGTTCTTGAGGAAAATAATGAGTTTTGAGGTTTAATTCGTTGTTTTACATGTTATTTTCATGATTTGATCGAAGGAGCAAGTCCATATTATACTTTTAGACTTGAGTGCATGTTTGATTTATAGCCCCGAGGGCTTGGGTGAGTTTCAAATAGGTTTGGGTTGTGTTGCGCTCGTTCTTTCTTATGTTCGACGTCGTTTCTTCAAGCATAAATGATATCATATTGAACAAATGAGCTACGATTTATGTTTTGAATGAAGTATTAGATCCGTATTGTAATTACAGACTCGTAGCAAAAAGAATCATCGAATTTGGACATCGTATGAGGATTTTATGGCCATTTTAACAAGGTTGCCCAGATTTTACTAGTTAATTACGAATTTGCCCCTGACGGCGTATTAAAAACTTGCAATATTTGCAAATCTTAAAACCTACATATCTCCTTCATTATAAGATCAAATTGAGTGATTCAAAAGCCTAAATTCATTAAAATTTCACAAGGAATCCATTGGACACAAGAAAATCGAGTTTAGGGATCGTTTGGAACGATAAACGAGACAGAATAGCTGGCAGAAAAATAAATACAAAACGGGTAGAGTTCTTCTTCTTCAAATTTTCGAACCCCAATGCCCTAGGAACGAATTTCTTCACAAAATATCAGCCTCAAGTCATAGGTAATCAATTATAAACTTTACTCTTTCAATTACCCATTGTTTTTCATCACTTTTAAATCAAAAACTAAGAATTTTCATGGTAAAAATTGAGGGTTTGGGTAGAATTAGGGAATTTTATAAAAATCGAATCTTTACCTCGAATTGAGGTCGGATTTCGAAATTAATTGTATATTTGGGTTCGTGGGTGAATGGGTAAACGTAATTTGGTCCGAACCCCGAGTTTAGACCAAGCGGGCCCGGGGTCGGGTTTTCACTTTTTTTTAGAAAACTTAGGAAAAATTATATTTTTCAATAAAGTTAGTTCCTTTAGCATTAGTTAATGATATTAAGTTAATTTTGATTAGATTCGAGCAATTTAGAGGTGAATTCAAAAGGAAAAGCAATAATTGAGCTGTGAGTGGCTTGCGGAATTGAGATAAGTGTTTGGCCTAACTTTAGCTTGAGGGAATATGACTCCCCACTTGTTTGCTATGTGAATTGCATGGGTGTGGTGTATAGGTGTGGTGACGAGTATCTATGCACCACCCAAATCGTTTGTTAAACATGATCCCCTTTCCCGTTCCCACTTATTTGATCATTGTTTTAACTGTTACATGTTCATTATTGTTTCTATGACTATTTGGCCTTGTTGAATTGTTGTTAGTTATCGTTGTGACTATTTGGAAAGAGTATTGGTTGTTTGAGCTGGTTCCCTTGTCATATAAACATGGTTGAGAGGTTTGGTACTGTTTTTATGGAATAAATATTTTTTTTTTGATATTCCTGTTGGTTTCATGGTTGAGAGGTTATTGATGAGGTTATAAGAAAATTTCAGTTTATTAGTTATAATTTNTTGTTCTCTTGAGTTTATCATAGTATATAAAGACTGAGCTAGATTGACAGCGTTACGGTGTTTACTTATATTCTGGTTGGTTTTATTGTGAAATGTTATTGGTTAAATCTTACGAGGTATATGATCTTCTTTTTGAAATTGGGGAAATAATAGTATTGTGAAAGTCTTGGCCGGAATCGTGAAAGTCGAAATAAATAAATAAATATATATGACTGTGATAAGGGTGGACATGAGAAATAAATATATATGACTGTGATAAGGGTGGACTGGAGGAATATATATATATATATATATATATATATATATATGACTGCGATAAGGGTGGACATGGGGAATATAAATATATGACAGTGATAAGAGAGGATATTTACATTTATATTTTACTGATTTTTTTTCAAGAAAAAGAGAATCAAAGTTTTGAAAAGCTAAATGACTATTTTTACTGTTTTGTTTTTAGGAAGACAAAGATTTGAAACTTTCTATTTTATAGTACTATTTTCATATTTTGGTGCTACTTTTATTCAAAGATAAAGCTTGAAGAACTTGAAAATTTTGAGGATTTGGTTATAGTTGAGGCCTGAAAGAGGCGGCTGTGTTATTTTATTATTGATGCAGAATTTTTTTAATTGATGTGTTTAGATTTTCTTCTTGTTTTATAATTATTGTCTCAGATATATTTTCTTGTTTGTGCATAATTATTTTATTGTGTTATCGTACATATATTAATATCACAGTTTTATCATTAAAGCCCCGCCTTAGCCTCGTCACTACTTCGCCCGAGGTTAGGCTCGGCACTTACTCAGTACATGGGGTCGGTTGTACTGATACTACACTCTGCACTCTTTTGTGCAGATCCAGGTACTAGCCAGCAGTAGAGATTTTTAGAGCAACCATCTATTTATTCGGAGACACGAGGTATATTTGCCGGCGTTTGCAGATCCCGAGAGTCTTCTCCTATTTTTATAAAACTGTTTTATTATATTCACAGTTACATTATTTCTTTCAGCCCATTATTTGTAGTATTCTTTAGTAGTTCGTGAATTGTGACACCAGACTCTGGGGTAGTTCTAGATATATTATATGATTAGTTCGTGGTTTGTTTTTATTCAATTGTTTATTATTTTATCTTTGGAAATCATTTAGATTAAGTTTACTTTAAATTTATTATTGATGCTTAGGAAAATAATCAAAGGAAATTAGCTACTCGAATTCTAGCATTGGCTTGCCTAGCAAGTATAATGTTAGGCGCCATCACGATCTTTAAGGTTGGGAATTTGGGTCGTGACATTCCCTCGAGGTTTGAGGATCAGTTCCTCTTTGTTCAGTTCCCCCTGTCAAGTTGCCCTGGGTGGAAGGACATATTCCATTACTTGTTCCTTCCTCTGGTGCAACTTCATTCTGGGCTGTCGTTTCATTTGAGTTTCTTACCAGCCCAATTGCTTCATCATCATGTTCCTGCCTCTCAAAAAGAATGTTAATTTCGTCAAAAACCACATGTACATTTTTTTCTACACACATAGTTTTTTTATTTTATAAATCTTAAAAACTTTACTATGTGAAGAATATCCAAGAATACGCCCTCATCACTTCTAGGATCAAACTTACCTAAGGAGTCTTTACCATTATTGTGTACAAATCACTAGCATCCAAATGCCCTACGATAAGAAATATTTGGCTTCCTCCCTTCAAGTAACTCATATGGAGTCTTCTCAACAAGAGGTCTAGTCATGCGCCAATTTAAGATGCGACATGTAGTGTTCACAACTCCTGCTCAGAAGTTATGGGGCAGTTTACTAGAAAGAAGCATAGTCCTAGTCATTTCTTACAATGTCCTATTCTTTCTTTCAACTACTCCATTTTGTTGTGGAGTCCTAGGAGCAAAGAAATTATGATATATTCCATTCTCATCACAAAATCAGCAAATTTAGTATTCTCAAATTTAGTGACATGATCAGACCTAATTGATGCAAGTTGATTACCAAGTTGTTTATGAGTTTTCTAACAAAATAAGTGAACATGTCAAATGTTTCATATTTAGATTTTAAATATGATGTCCAAGTAAACCAAGTTTAATCATCAACAATCACCATAACATATCTCTTACCACCTCTGCTCAATATTCTCTTTGGTCCACAAAGATCCATATGGATCAATTCCATCGTCCTGATCCATATGGACCAATTCCATCGTCCTAATCCATATGGAGCAATTCCATAGTCTTGGTAGTGCTTACCATTTTCTTGCTTTTGAAAGAGGATCTTACATGTTTCCCCCTTGCACAAGTCTTACAAAATTTGTCTTCCTTGAACTTAATATTAGGCAGCCCTATCATCAAGTCCTTGGAGACAAGTTTGTTGGGTTTTCTTAGACTGGCACGTCCAAGTGTTTTGTGCCAAAGGAGGGGATCATTATCCAATATACTTAATCAAGTGAGTTCATTATCTGAAATGTGGGAAGATCCACAATATATATGTTGTTCACTCTTTTTTCCTGCAAAACTATCTTGCTAGTGGTACGATTAATCACAAAGCATTTTGTAGAGGTGAATGATAACATGTTACCTCTATCACACAATTGTGATATACTCATTAGACTATGCTTCAGTCCATCTATCAAGTAGACATTCTCAATAGAGTGAGAATCAATCTTACCTACCTTTCAAACCCCAATGATCCCACCTTTCTTCCCATTTCCAAATGAGACATTGCCTCATTTAAGATCCTTAAGTGAAAGAAATTGGTTCTTGCTTCCTGTCATATGCTTTGAGCAGCCACTATCCATGTACCATATTTGGCTGCTCCCCTTCACTTGGACCTGCAAAAGGAAATCAGGGGTTAGTTTTAGGAACCCAAACTAGTTTGAGTCTCTTTCTATAGGCAAAAGGATGAATCAAATTCGCTTTAGCCCAACATGGCAGCCTATTTTTCCTATGAACAAAATCTTGTTCTTTTTACTTGACTTTTCTTTTGCAGTACATTAACTTTTATAGTGACAAGTGTTACTATAGTGCGTGCAATTCTTGTTCTCAGGAAGTGTGATATACTTATTTTTGGGATCCCACTTAGGTGCATGGTTCCTAAATCCAAGTCATCTTCTGTTGCTACTATATTGTTCTTTTAGCCATGAAAGTGCATTAGAGGACATCTTCCATTTATAAATTCTATCTAGGTCATTCTTGACCTTGCTTAGATCCTGCTTTAGGATTCTTACTTGTTCATCTCTCTTGTACAACTCATCTTTAATTTTTCCTCATTTTCTTTTAAAGTGAGTTGTGTGTGATCAGCTGTCTTTTCACCTGTTCCTAGTTTCAATTTTAGATTTTCAGGTCTAAGCTCTAGGACAGTTGTGTCAAGTGCATGAACCTGGTTCTTCAACACAGTATTTTCACTTTTAGATTAACTAGCCCTGAGTTCTAGGTTTTTGCACTTAGCTTTCTAAATCATACATTCTTTTAACAGATGTTCATTTTCATAATTTACATCCTCAGATTCATCGACTAATTCTAGTAGCATCTCAGATAACCTTTCTTTAGACAAAAATTTGATCTTGTCTTTGAGATGAAAAACACTTACCTCATTTTCTTCATCAGATTCTCCAATGGCCAAAGTGCCCATTCATCATCATCTGAGGTTTCATCTGAGCTTTCTCCCCAAGAAACGACCATAGCCTTGGTTGATCCTTTGTTGTTGCTTTTCTTAGGTTGAACATGTTCCTTCTTCTTGTTCCTTCGTTCAGATCTTTCTTTCTTTCATTCAATTTCCCATAAAGGACAGTTCTTGTTGTGGTGATCGTATTTCCACACTTGTAGCAACCATCATTGGTTTACTTCTCAGGAGCTTTTGACTTGTTGTAGCTTCCACTTCCTGAAGAACCCTTTCCTTTCCTCAGGTACGTCTTGAAGTCTTTGGGGATCATAGCCATTTCATCATCTTCTGGATCAGAACCTTCAATGATTCTGAGCACCAAGCTCCTTTCCTTATTAGGTGCATCCATCTTCATGGTTTGTCTCCTAAGTTTATAGGCAGTAAGATTTTCAATCAATTCATCTAGTGTAAGAGTGGGTATATTCTTTGATTCTTGTATGGCAGTGATCTTGCTCTCCCAAGTGATAGGCAAAACCTTAGTAAGTATCTTCTCGACTCTTTCTTCTTCAGGAATAATCCTTTTAAGAGATTTTAGCTCATTTGTCAGTGTAGTGAATCTTGTGTATATCTCTTGAATGGTTTCTCCATCCTTCATAGAAAAGTTCCCATACTGAGAGTACAGTAGAGATCCTCTAGATCTATTCACTTGATTTGTTCCTTCCTGAGCCAGTTGTAGTGTGTCCCAAATTTTCTTAGCAGTGGCACAACCTTGAATTTTGTTGTACTCATCTGGACCAAGTCCACAAACAAGCCATTTCTTGGCTTTATCATTATCCTCCCACTTCTTCAAGTCCTCAACACTGCAACCCATTCTAGTTTTTGGCACATCTACTCCTTCAGCATCTTTC
Source organism: Nicotiana undulata (assembly GCA_005239495.1). Taxonomy (NCBI): domain Eukaryota; kingdom Viridiplantae; phylum Streptophyta; class Magnoliopsida; order Solanales; family Solanaceae; genus Nicotiana; species Nicotiana undulata. The sequence continues at coordinate 71,069 of ML268453.1, read as the reverse complement.
TTGAAGGTAGTTAGTGGACCATCAGTGACAATGTCCCATAGCTCATAGTCCTTTCCTTGAATGTGATCTCTCATTATGTTCTTCCACCAATAGTAGTACTGGCCATTGGCCTAACAGTGGATTGCCCTTCTTAGTTTTCAGGTGGTGCGCTCATCTTGATCTTCTCCTAAGGTGTGAACATCTTCAAGGATAACCTGCTCTGATACCAATTGATGTTTTATACTTAACTACCATACAAGAGGGGGGTGATTTGTGTGGTGTCCAATTTTTCGCGTGCACATATTATAGAAGGGACCAATTCTTATGTGTGTTTTTTATACTACTGTTGCGGAATAATAAATGCGTAAAGTAAAGGACACAAATATTTTTTACATGAAAAACACCTGACTCAAATGGTGAAATAACCGCGACCAACTACCCAGTATGATTTTTTCCAATACTTCACTATATTACTGAGCCAAAAACATCAGTTACAAAACTCTTTGTAAACCTAAGGATTACCTCTAACCCTTTGTAGCAACCAGCCTTTAGTTGTTGCGACAACTTCAAGTTAACTCTAACTTGGATACAAAACTCAACGTACCTAGTACAAGTGCTTCTAGATAAACTGAAATGTACAACGCAAAAGCCCTACTACAATGAAACTAGAATAAAAGATAGACACCCGGAACTGGTTCTTCTATCTGGTTCATGTAGCTTCAAGTTCGCACACTTTAATCACACAAGAATTGCTTGCAAAATGCCTTGCTATTTTGCTCTCGGCTCAGGTTTAACTTCAGTGTTTGTGCGTACTTATACAATGTGAGCATCCTGCAATATATAGAGTTAGTAGAATAGGAAATAACTAGAGATCTGATGCTATACTCTTCCTTGGTGGAAGAGTTCTAGTTATCTTCAACTTCTAACTCCTCCCTTATCTAGGATTGAGTTCTCTTCGAGTAAAGGGTCCTTCTCCTTATCACTTATGAAACCTTCTCGTTCAGGAGATATCAGATATAACCACTTAAGCGTATCTCCTTAATGTGCATGCCTTGTACTCGAATTTGCTTGTGTCTGTGTACACGGTGTATGGACCTGATTCATGCTTGAGTTCCTTTGTCAATCATCAAAACAAACTTCACTTAGGCCAACAAAGATAGATACGAAGATCGGAGACTTTGATAATTCATTCATAATCTTTTAAATCTCAACACATGAAAAATAGGTAGTAATACCTGTATTTATAATACTACTATAAAATCCACTTTGACTATTAACTGAAAAAATTATTTCTATATGAATTTAACTACAAATCCTGCTATCTATTTATGTTGGCACTCGATGCAAACATACTTTTAAAAGACCTTCTGAGCGCTCCAAGCATCTTTAAATATGTAGACCAAATATCTTAGAGCTGAAAATTTGTAGGCGTGTTATGCCATCAACATGTCGCAAAAGCAAGATAATCCGTCGGTGAAACTAAGTATAGTCGTTTCATCCTTCAATTTTCCTTATTACATATTGGACCACCTATCTCACGCGTAATATATATACTAGTACCTACCTTGCCCAATTTTTTCAGATGCTTCTCTTTTGGTGTTGCCTTTATTCTCTCGCCCACTTCTCCTTAAATTTATTTCCCATTTCAGGGTTTACTACTCCTAAGTGCTAATTGAGACATCACGTCTTTCTGTCTATCTATCTATCTATCTATCTATCTATCTATATATATATACCTATACATATATATATATATATATATATATATATATATATATATATATATATATATATATATATATATATATATATATATATATATATATATATATATATATATATATATATATATATATTGAGTAAATGTGATAATAACAACAACAACTACAATTTACCGTGCATTATAAGAAACTAAACAAGGTCATATGATTGTTAACTTCAAAATGACACAAGGTTATGCTACAGTTTTTCAGTAACATGACATGCGTATTTTTATTCAAAATTAACCTATATGTAATGGAAGATCTATTTTACCTTAGTCTATTGTATATATGGTGACACTAACATACATAAGAAATAATGAACTTGACAACAAATTCGGATGGTAGAAGGCCATTTGATATTAAAGTATTTGAGTATTCTTTTTGGTAGTAATTATTGGTATCATCTTCTACTAAATCAAAACTGAAAAGTACATTGTTTTTACCATAAAACTTAGTAATCAATCTTTTATTTGGTTGATCAATTTATTTCTGCTAGCTAAGATAGCTCTTTAATTTAGATTATGTAATTTGCACATATTGCATTTAATCTAATGATGATGATAATATTTTTTTCTTATTAAATGCACTGCTATTACCATTATGGTTAATAATCAAGTGTTCTAGAAGAACCAAATCATCTTTTTCGTTTGTTGTCGCTGAATGTTACATCTATTCGTACTTGTATATTTCTTTTCATTTCAATTTTTTTTCTGTTGAAGCTATAAGTATAATTTTGGCAATCTAGCTTAATGATCTTTGCTTTTGTCGATTTTCGAACTACTGATAGTACTTAACAAAAACCAGCTCACAAACTATTACTTTCATACCAAACGGTTCATTGATATCCAATATATCTCTAGAACTCTAGGCAATTGTTTCGATTCTTTGACGCTTAGCCATAAGTGCTTTATCCCATATTATTAATTTGACTTTCCTTACAAATTCAGCATTATTGCTCTGCTTTGATATATTTGTGATGGTTATTATAATATTTTGAAGAGGTATATCAAATCTAAAGTGAGTTGTACGACCTCATAATAAAAACGTTGCCGGAACACCTCTTATTATATTACTAACAATATCATGCCTCTTGATCAGACATTTACAAGTAATGACATAGGAATATTATTTCGATTCCGCTAGAGACATCTACAAAGGATAATCCCATTTTACTATAGTCAACTCTTTATAATATAATCTTGAAAGCTTGTTCTTGTTCAGTATTTAGCTTTGATTGTGCTTTCTCAAACACTTGTATGGCCTTCTTAATACTATATTAATCTTTTTTTACTTTGTGATCTAATTTCTTTTAATCTCTACCACTCCTTTTATAGAATATATTTATGTACCTTAAGATTTTTTTAACTTGAAAAATGATTTTACTCATGATGAATTTAAAAACTAATTGAATTGGATTCTCTTGCTAATAATTAATTGAAATATTTGATTATTTGGTCTTAACATAAAAAAATAATTTATTTTCTGCTCATTTAGTTTCTTAAGATTAGTCCACCACTTTCTTTGAATACTTAATCGTAATTATAATTTTATCCACCATAAATTGATTCTTACCAACCTTTTTCTTTCTCTTTCTCACAAATTTATATTCTTAAAAGAAGTCTTAATTGCTCTTTAATAATTGGGAAATAATTATTACTTTATGAATTCTCTGATTAAATTTGTTATCTTCAAAAAATTGTATCACAAAAAGAATTCTTTTGCATCTTGTTCGTGAAACTAATATTTTTGAGAAAATTACAAAATAAAATACGCTCAAGACAAAAGTAATATTTATCTAGCACAATAATTTCTTGAAGGATAAATTTAATTCGCATAGGATTATACATTGATATCTTATTACTTTACATTATATACGTGGCTTAGTTTGAAAAACGGAATGAATTCTTATAAATCTGTGATCTTTGGTTCTAGAGTTGCTGTAGAAATATACATGTAGTCTCCTACAGGCTACACGGCAACAAAGAAGGGTGTTGGCGTTAAATTAGTAAAGTATTCCCTTTTTTCTCGCGATTTTATTGACTTCATAGTTAATTACAATTATATCCTGAATAAAGTAATTAAATTGCTCAATATTTTAAGGTTATTTTGGTAAATCGACATTGTATTCATACTTTTATAATAACTAATTTTAGGATACGCGTGATGCGCGTGTACCCTATATCAAAAAATATAATTTTTAGAAATTATAACAATATTTATTGAACAAAGTGTTTAAGTTATAAAAAAAATTATTAAATATAAACTCTTGAAAATGACGAATATTGATCATATTTAGTTAACAAAATAACCGATGACCTAGCTAAGCATGAAAGTAATCTAGTTAGTTTTGAAAGCTCGAGATTTGTCATGTATCCCCTTCATTTATTTTAACTTCGTACAAAAATTATAATTTGGATACTATATATCCTAGACATGTCAACAAAAAAATATTTAAAGAAAATTGTGACAGATAAATTATGTATAAAAAATATGGATAAGTAAAATTAGGTCCCAGATTGGCGATAAATTATTAAAATTTATAGTATTAGCTATGAGACGAATTTTGTAGCTAATTCCTTTTTTCTTGAATTTAAATTTGTAATAAATTTTATTAATTATAAAATTAGTTTCTTTTTTAAAAGGAAAAAGCATAAATCCTTTTCATCTAGTTAAATGAAAATATGCATTATAGTAATTTAGGTCAAAGTAAAAATTCATACTAAACTTTTAATATTAAATATTGATTTTTATAATATTTAAAACATTAAATTCTTAATAGGTTGCAAGGTCTTATATATTAGTTATAATATATTTTAAATTCCATTAACCAAGTATAAAGAAGAATAGAGATTTTATTTTGATCTCCTTGCAACAATCTTGCTAAATTTAGTTATTATCATCATCTCCTAATCAATACAACCATTAAAAAGTTACATCAAATCTGTCAATATTAATTTATTTATAAAATAGAAGAAAATAAAGTAATTAAAAATTGATTAGTTTAAAAAATAAATAAAAAGAAAAAAAATATAGCGATGATATTCGAGTGGACGAATATTCTAATGAAGACTTTTTCGATTTTTCAATACCACGCTACCCTTTTTCTTATTCTTGGAAAAGTTATGCAGGAAAAGAAAAAGTACTACTTATAAATATTAGGCACACTAACAAAAACTTGCGAATGATGGAAATCTAAACTAAATTACGTATATTACTCCAATGTCTTTTAAAAAAATTCGAATTACATTCAAATAAGGAAAAAATATATATCAATATAAGTGAAATCCTAGACGATATTAAATTCTTAAATATTAAGAGTTATTACATAGTTTAAATTAGGAAGGGTAATTATTAGTTTAAAAGTTAAATATTAAAGTAATAATTAAATAACAATTTTATTCAATATGAACTCTATTTTTAGAAGGTAATTAAATAAAGCGAACGATATTTCACTTAAGGGCTTCGTGATTTCAAACAAAGATGGTAGATTTGAAAGTTCTAATCAGTTATTAAATGAGCATACCCACTTTATTAGTATTGAACGTCTACTTGTTTGCTTAACAATTTGAGTTTATACGGAAGGAACGACAATAGTTGACTACGGGAAAACAAAAATCACTTATTAATCTAGTACAGGACAGACAAAGCAGGTGATTAATATAATTAAGACTTCACTATAATAATCTATCAAAAGTGGTCATATGCAAAAAGTTATGTCCATATTATTCGCCGGTTAATTCTTTTATTATCCGTATTAAATATGGGTCAGATCGGGTAATTTATCCGTTTTTCCATTACACGTTTTCAACTTGAATAATATCTGACCCGACCCGACCCGCCCGTTTGCCGCTCCTACTAGAATACTTGTACTAGTAGTTAGGTTGAGACTAGAGGATGGCTAAGTGAAAGTGTGTTTTTCTTATCTCATTTGGTGCAAACGTGAAGACACATTGGAAAGAGATAGGTATTATGGCGTTTTCATATGAATCCCCCACATGGGCCATATGAGCATTTCACCAGCTAGCATGCAGCTGCAGCATGGCTTCCTCTAGCTAGCTTATATAGGTGGTCCTCTCTCTATATATATATCATACACTCTCCGCCTCTCTCAACCAACCTCTCTTTCCCGGCTAAGGCCAATGCATTCTCCAATTTTTGCCCCATTTTTTCTCCTCCCATCCCATCCTTAGCCCCCATTCCTTTCCTTTATTTTCCTTTCACCTCAGATACTAATTAACAACTTCTCAGGAGTGAAATCTTCTCTTTCATTTCGTATTTAGTAAAACAAAAAAGAAGCTACGTACTTGGTCCCCCAATCTAGTTGTTGAATAGATTATCCCATTCTCTGCGCATTGTCAGTCCACCAATATTATTGCATTCACTATTTTCCCACCTTTTACCTTTTTTCCTTCCAGGGTTCTGAAATTATTTTTAGCTCTTTTTATTGAAATTAGGCTTGAGCATTTAATTAGATGCTGAAAGGAGCTAATGAGCGTAATAACATAATACAGCTAGAATGAAGCAAATAAAGAAGAATATTACTAGCTAGATGATGAAATTGTTACCAACTTGTAATCCGGTGATGGAGCCAGAATTTTCACTAAGGAGTGTCAAAATATAAAAAATTAAACACACCAAAAAATCAAAGAGGTCAACGTATCGTAAATATACATAAAACAAAACAATACAATGTAGTTTTCTAGCGAAGAGGTGTCATTTGACGCCCCTTGGTTGAATTTGGCTCCGCCACTGGTGGAAGGAGCGGGTAGTCAGTTCCCTAGCTAGCAGCCGATAATTAAAGGAGAAGAATTACTTCCAAGTTAAGTGTAAAACCTTGAGGATTTATACGGCCCTTTTGCAGTGACAGCAAGTAAATAATCCAAAACATTTTTGATCGGTACTAGAATAATACTCCTTCTGTTTCAGTTTATGTGAATCTATTTTCTTTTTGGTCTATTTCAAAAAGAATGATTCCTATCTAAATTTGGTAACAATTTAGCTTAAACTTACAATTCTACCATTAATGAGAAGCTTTTATAACCACACAAATACGTCGGACCCCAAAAATCTTCATTTCTTCTTAAATTTTCTACTCAGTCAAACAAATTTACGTAAATTGAAACGGAAAGAGTATTGCTGAGAGGAACACAAAGATATTTTTGTCAAGTGGCGCGTGTCTTATCTGCTTTCACGTGGAAATGGGATAATGTAAAAATAAATATATACTCATATATATATATATATATATATATATACGAGGACCAATGGACTTTTGCTAATTTTTTTTATTTTACCCCAACCTTATTTGCAAATTTATGTAGTATTAAAACATCTACTGTAGCGAATAACTAGAGCAATAATACTATGGTACTCTTGTTGTAATAACACATTCCAACAGCAGCTACTCTCAAATGCCTACTTGCCCTAAGAAAACTAAAAAAGGAGTACTTACTTATATATATATATATATAAGAGAGAAAGGCTAGTTGCATAAATTAGGAAGAGATTAGAAACCCGTGCTTTAAGAAACAGCTGGCTGGCCCTCTTGTCTCGTGGGCCTTAGGAAGAAATGAAAATAACTACTCCACTAGTAGTGTCATCTGTTAGGTAGTGAAAATCCATATAAATTATCATGAGAATTAATAATTACTCCCTCCGTTCTAATTTAGTGAACTTGTTTGACTGGGAACGGAGTTTAAAAAAAATAAAGACTTTTAGAATTTATGGTCGTTACAAGTCAAAAAGGGCCCAGAGTATTTGTGTGGTTATAAAAGCTTCTCATTAAGGATATAATTGTATGTTTAAGCTAAATTATTACCAAATTTAGAATGAAATCATTCTTTTTTGAACAGACCAAAAAGGAAATAGGTTCACATAAACTGAAATATAGGGAATATGAAATTGTATTTTAATTTTGATACTACCATCAGGGGCGTATCCAGTGTAACTTTCGATTTTATACAATATTTTTGCTCAAAAAATCATTAAATATGTAGAAATTAAAAAAAATAGCCCAGCGCATGAAGCAACCTGTATTTTTTAGCATGGTGCAGGGAAGGGCCGCACCCAAGAAGTATGAAATAGACAGTCTAATTTAATGCAAGCATTAGTGGCTGTTTACACGACTCGAACCTATAAGTCACATGAAGATATTTTTACTGCTCCAAAGCTCCTCTTAAAATAATAAATTTTGGACTCACTAAATTAGATGGAATACGGTAGAATTAACATGGAAAGTTCAAATCCTCGTCCACCTTTGACTACTACCCCGGCTGATGACGAGACGAGGTCGCAGGAACCAATCAGATAATTTATGGGTTCTGTCTTTCAGTGTGAACGAACAAGGAAAGAAAGAAAGAATAATTGTAATGAAAATTGCCTAACTTGATAAGATTCCAGGAAGCAGCCGCTAAGAAATTAAAATCACCACATATAATCCTACAACCTAAAATTATTATCCTCCTTCGTTCTTTCTCTCTCTAATGAGTAATAATAATCTCTTTCATCTACGACTACGAGTCTTTAATTTCTTAGCTATGAAAAAAGCACCGACCTAGCTTCTCTTTCTATGTTGTAATTAGGGCTGATGGAGAGCTAGATCACTAACTTGGATATCCCTCTTAATTTCTTTCTTCTTTTGTTTCACTGTATATTTCTCAAACTGTACCTTATCATCAACTTTCCTGCTAAAAGAGACAGAATTCTTTCAATTTTAACCCTAGAACCATTTAACCACTAGCTCATCCTCTCTTATCACACCGGGAGTCAGAAAAGTTGTACATATATATCAGTAGTCATTATTAGAATACTGTTTTATTTATCTTTTCGTTTTAGCTAGTTCCCATCTTCAACTTCACATCTTCTCTAGATCTGTACTGGATGGTGTGTGTGTGCCGCAGATCATGAATTTCTTTACTAGTAGACGGGGGAACCAACAACAAGCAGCTGGCGGTATGTGCCCTTTTTCTCAGTCTTCTTCCTCATCTTCAACATCCTCTTCTTATCACAACCACCACCACCACCACCAGCAGCAACAGCACCGAGAGAGTACGGAGCTTATGTTGATGGATTCTTCCCCTACGGCTACCAGAAATCATGACGACGGCGATGAGGTTGTTGGAGGAGAAGCTCATCACTTGATTGAGAGGGAACATATGTTCGATAAGGTAGTAACTCCGAGTGACGTGGGCAAGCTCAATCGTTTAGTCATTCCAAAACAGCATGCCGAGAAGTATTTCCCACTGGATTCCTCTAGCAACGACAAGGGAGGACTTCTCTTGAATTTCGAAGACAGAAATGGGAAGCCATGGAGATTCAGGTATTCCTACTGGAATAGTAGCCAAAGCTATGTCATGACTAAAGGTTGGAGCCGCTTTGTCAAGGAGAAGAAGCTCGACGCTGGGGATATTGTCTCATTTCAGCGCGGAGCTGGTGAATTGGTCAAGCATCGTCTCTTCATCGACTGGCGCCGCCGTCCTGATGCCCCGGACATGAATCCTTTTATGGTGCCGCACCACTTCTCTAATTGGAATCATGGGCGCCTCTTCTTACAAAGGGGTCCACCGTTTACACAACAACATCCACATTCACAATATTATTCCCATAATTCGCTGCTGGAAACAGGCAGCAATATTGCTCAACAACAACAGTCTCATCATTATCCACATAGCTACATCTATGGAATTGGTAATACTAGTCCAGCTTACTACAACACTTGTTTCAACAATAGTAGCATTAGCACTAATGCCACAGTGTTAAATGCAAACCCTTTTGCGGGCGGGCCAGGAAATTATGTCAGATCGGGAGCCACAGCTTCCCAATTAATATCACAACATGAGCTTGAAATAATGCAAATGCAAAGAGGTTGTAGTAGTAGTGTTGGTGGAAGTAGTGGGGGTGAGCCAATGGTGTTCAACTCGGTGCCGGTGGTTCAAGGTAAGGTGGCAGCAAAGCGACTCAGGCTATTCGGAGTGAATATGGATTGCCCCATGGATCACTCTGACATGTTTTCATCCTCGACTATCCCAACAACTTATTCTCACGCTCCCCATTTTTCTTCTTCATTATCAACGTCTTCAACCCCTGTGCTCCAATTAAGGAATTTTAACAGCCCACTTCAAGTAGTACCCTCTGATGAAGAATCGTCTGACAAAGGCAAGGCATCCATGTCCTTGGATTTGGATATTTGATCCATCAGCATTTCAATCTACCATACCTAAGTCCATTCAAATTACAAGAAAGATACATTAAAAGACATAGAGAATTGAAGAGAATTAATCTGCTAGGTGTTCCTGATAGGTCACCCGTTGTCATAATATTGGCAAAGGAGGACCAAAAAAGCAACACTGGACGTTCCTTCATTTTGACACAGTGTCATACCAAAGCTCATTCAATGTTAATGGGAAGTCTTTGAGATAGAAAGATTACTAATTTCAGGTTCAATTTGTGTATATTTCTAGTTAATCGAGATGATGAAATACTTTGCCCAATATTATAGCTAGATCCTAAGAATGCTGGTTATTTTATGTTTGACTTTCCAAGCGCAGGGCAGGGTTCGATCACTAAACTGTAGTCATGCCACAGTTTTCGTTGAGTTACTTGATCGATCAATGAAGGAGGAAAAAGAAAAGGAGCCTTGTTTTATGTATATGTGCGCTTTTTTTCACTTGATCAACTTCTTCTGTTTCATCTTCTTGGTTGAAATTTGATATCTAACGTCATCTTTCGTGACTTGTTTTCACCAGTATTTGTAAGTTATAAGGTGCAATTTCAGGCTGATGAATGATGATGGTGATGGAACGAATAGAAAAAAGTTGAGGTTAATTTCTTCCTTGTGAAATATGAATTAATTATGGATTCTATTGCCATTGGAAGTTATGTAGCTGCTTCGTTGTTCGTGTGTAACTGCGCTCAATGTCATTGTTCCATACTTTCAGTAGCTTCTTCCTGTCAGCAGTCAGCAGCTAGCTACCCTTTCTCTTCTCAAGTTGCTGTCTGACTTTCGATGATTCATTACTCTGCCAAAAAGCATATATGCCTCAGCACTTTAATTTGTTAGAGGAAGATAAAAAGAGTTTCCATGCATTTATATGACTGAAAATGATGCTAAGTCTAAATATAAAGTAAGCATCCAGTTCATATTTTTTTATCACTCTTGTGATTATATATGAAATAAAACACAGAAGTGATGTCTACATTCGGTGACACTTATGGGAGATTTATTTTGTCAAAGAATATTGAAGCACACCCATCTCAGTCATATTCAGCTGACGCTCATAAGGAAAATGAATACGCTAGAGTAGATACTACTTTGTGGTTTACGTGGTATTAGAGCCATGTCGGATTCTTCTCCGCCTTCATTTCCGTAGTCACAATTCAATCCTCTCCCTTCTTCCTCACCCACAACACTCAATCATGCTCACTACTTCATCTTTTTTTTTAATCCATCCACCCACGCTTCCACCTTCTCTGGTGGTGGAGGATTTGACATTGATCCCTACCTACCGAGGAGGAGGACATAGAACCAAGACCTCCTATATAAGAGAGACATTGTCAAAATGCAACTGTTTTATGTCTCATGCCAAAGCTACAATGTGCAAGCACATGATTCAAAAGAAGGGAAGAGCTACTAAGGATAGGGACTAGTTAATTTTTTATTTTTTGGTTTCCCGCCCGGTGTCCGATACCAATATATAGCTCTTCAATTAGGGCAGCTTGGACGTCAGATCAATTGTTAGTCAAGAATAGGAATGGGTCGGCAAAAGCCATGACCATGTGCCCAATTCTATTTCTAACAACACCACCAGCGTCTGTTCTACCTTGGTTATCCATGAAGCTTCCATATGTGTTGAGTTTCCATGAGCTTTCTTCTGGTTTTCCCATTTGACCATGACACTTCTCAGTTTAGTCTTGTAGGATTCGGCCACTTGACAGACACTTCCAGGTTCATTCCAATCCATATTGTTGTACTTAATTATCTCCCATAGAGATTTTAACCTGAAATAAAATTTGTTGATAGATTCTAAAAATAGAAATTAAGTTCTTAATTACCATATTTATGTACTAGGCACATCTGGCTTTCCATAATTCTCAACACTTTAGATGGGGTAATTTGAAGGAGGACTTGTAAATTGGCATGTCTATTCCACCAGACCAGTGTGATCTCCTTAATGAGGTCTACGAAGGGTAAAGTGTGCACAACATTATTCTTACCTTGTGAAGGTTTGGTGAAGAAAAAAATATTATTAATCATCCCAACAAAACCTGATTACAAATTCTGTAAATCTATAGCTTTTTCCTATACAAATCTTCTACGCACTCCCTATCTCTTCTGCTACCTTTCTTACTTCCACTTCTGTCATGTCTTGCTTTGCGTTCCTGCTTAATTTGAGTACAAATTGTCCCAGGTTTAGGAACTCTTTGGTTCTATAGTGCTTCATTACGTGCCTTCAATATGGCATAGACCAGTGCTGCTAGTACTGAGTTTACCAGAATTATGCAGTTTTCACCTTTGACCTCTCTTGTTAGTCTTCTTCATATTCCTTGTAGTGTGGTATTCCCTCCGGTATCAACCACTTTGCCATAGCATGCATGCAAGCTCTAGAAAATGCCTATATTGTGAAGATAGAGAGACTATTTTCGACTGACTATCGGCTCAGGAAAAGCATAGTCACAACATTATTGAAAAGAAACGTAGTAGTGGAGAAACCATGGAAAAGAAGCAGTAATAAGAAGCACTACCAACAACAACAAAATAATAAGAACACTGAAGCGAAAGAAATAATTGATAGTAATAAAGATCTAAGTATAAGAAAGTAAGAGAATACTAATGATACTAATGTAAGAAAAGAATAAACGTGCGACTTTCTACTAGCCATCTACCCTAATTCTCGACTTTCACATCTTCCTATCAACCACCAAGTCCTCGATGTCCTGCCTTACTCTCCCCAATACTTTTTTGGACTAGAGATATTATATGCTCGATCATATTATTACTCTTCCCGCAAAAGAGAAAAGCTCCTTGCCAATTCTTGCTAATCATCCAATACCTCCATTAGAAGCTTCACAATTATCTAAATCAAGTTAGCAGCCGCAAAATATTTATTTTGGCGTACTACCACCTTTCCTTTGTGGATAAATGTTCATATATAGTTATGTTGATGAAAGCCTTTCATGTCCACCATCTCAAATTTCAATTGAAGGTACAAATGTCAACCAACAAAATGCAGCCTACATTCAATATATACAACCTGATCAAAGGATCATGAGTTCTAATCTCATCTCTTTCTGAAGAAACATTATCAATAGTCATTGCCTAATTAAAGACATCGAAAGGAGTTTGGGATGCCCTTGAAGCTATTTATCTTTCCCTTCTAACACAATGATTCTCAATCTTAACATGCAATTCCAAAACTTGAAGCAAAAAGATCTTACTATTACTCAATACTTACATAAGGCTAACGTCTATTACACATTTCAACAACTGCCTAGAGGTTCCAAAGGGCCTTACCAACTTGATCAGTGGCAGTTGCCAAGCTTTAGGAGAAGATATGATAAGGCAAATTTCTAGTAAGCTAAAATGTATACTAGGAGGCAAAGTTAGAATATACTCTCTGTTCCAGTTTATTTGAACCTATTTCCTTTTTGGTCCGTTCCAAAAAGAATGACCCCTTTCTAAATTTGGTAACAATTTAGCTTAAACTTATAATTTTACCTTTAATGAAGAGCTTTTATAACCACACAACTACTCTGAGCTTCTTTTTGACTTGTTTAGAACCACAAATTTCAAAAGTCTTCATTTTTTTTTAAGTTCCGTGCTTAATCAAACCGTTCACATAAACTATAACGGATGTAGTACTTTTATGTAGCCTTGGGCAAAGGGGTCAGGTCCACTCCACCCCTCTTTTGTAACATCTTTAATTTGTTATACTATAAGATGTCCAACCAATTAGCTTAGAGTGGATTACTTTGTAGGGGGGGGGGGGGGGGGGGGGGGGGGGGGGGGGGGGGGGGAAGGGGGGGAATCTCTCTCTCTCATAATATTATGGGGGTTGGTTGGGTGTGGCTCAATTAGGGTGCGGAAGCAGGTTTTCTATATAGGTGTCATGGATATATCTGACAGTGGGAGCTAACCTACTACTCCACTTATCACGAATCAAGTGTCAACATAATTAAAGTCCACCCTAGTCTAAGTAAGTCTTTACAGTTCACATATTTGAGTAGCTAGTACATAGATTCCAGGTTTAAAGGCTGCTAACAAGAATTCCATTAATTAATCTAGTGTAAAAAGTCCATAGAGATTGATGAAACACATGACATGGCATATAAAGTGATGGGAGCCAAAAAGTTTATGGACAGTGAGTCTGGTGTGTTGGCTGGGTTGTGGGCAGACAAACATAACAAAACCATTTGAGTGCCATCTGCTGAGCTTTTCACGTTTTAGTTAGCGAAACTGCAGCCTGTCATCTCTTCGTTTCATAGTACATTCTCTCTGCTAATTTCTACCTACCTCCTATAAACATATATACATCACAACCTTAGTTACGTAGTATCTTATCTAGCGCATGCAGCTCGATCGGCAACACCCTTAAATACCATCTGATAGTGATCGATCATCCATATGCTTGTCTTCACGCATACAACCTTTTCATGTGTAGATCATTGCAATTGAATACTACTATAATTTCATACGTTGTTATGCGATTATTATCTTCTCCAGATCTCACTTGTCGAAACTCATTGAAATTTTTTGTTGTTGTTGTTATGTGATTAAGAATTTAGTGGCTTAGAATTTCACGTTGAATGATCTGTACATTTATTTTTTCTTTTGAACCTTATACAAACTTTAATGTATTTACTACACGTACTAATTTTTCATATTTAATACGCATATTTTTTTAAATAATAATTTCACTTTTATATAATAAAAAATCCATGGGGATTGTGCCGAATAAATAATAGGAAACGGTCAATAAGTGGAATGAATGTAAACTTAAGCCAAATCTAATAGGTTAGGCACATTTTGGACCTTTTCCGATAAATAATACTCCTCCGTCCCAATTTATTTGAACATTTTGACTAGACACAGAGTTTAAGAAAAAATGAATATTTTGGAATTTGTGGTCCTAAACAAGTCAAAAAGGGGCCCGAGTATTTGTGTGATTATAAAAGCTGGGTAAAATTATAAGTTTAAACTAAATTGTTTCAAAATTTAGAAAGGGGTCATTTTTTTTTAAATGGAGCAAAAAGAAAATAGGTTCATATAAACTGAAACGGAGAGAGTAGTAGATAAAAAGTCGACCACTCTGCGTTTTTACTTCACTGAATTTACCGGGATTGATTAGTACATATAAAATTCTTTACACGATTATCTCCAAAATGTGCAAATTGTTATTCAAAGTAAAAGAAAGCTTCTTAAAAATACCAGCTTATATTATTTACGTATAAAAAGAGTAGAGCAAAGAAAAAGGCCACGTTCTATTTCTAAAGATGGAGCGGCACATGGAAAAGTGGGAACGAAAGACCACATTCTAATTTATAGGGGTTAGCCAGGCAGCTCATGTTCATTTAAGTCCTACTCCTACTTTAGTCATACATTTATGTAAAATAGTTATATACTTAAAAATACCAGGGGGTTGGCGTGGGGGCTGGGGCGTAACTATATGTGTGGATTGAGGAATCTAAAATAGTCATATACTTCCTTTCTCCTGCTTTTTTTCTTAGCACATTTCCTTTTTAATTTGTCGCAAAAAGAACGACATTTTTTCTAGAGATAACTTAATTTAAAATTGCTAATTTTGCAGATAATTTATAATCACACAAATTTATGAGATATTTTCTATTTCAAAACTCAATTAATACCAAACTCTCTCTTTCTCTCTCATGTAGCGGCAGACTCGAAATTTTACATAAGCGAGCCCAAAAAAAGAAAAAACAACGATAGACATTAGTACTAGCTCTAAGATATTCATATAAATCTAGATTTTTTCTTGTTGTTATGTTAGAAGTTGTTAATTCTAAGCAAAAGAGAATATTTTTTTTTTAAAATACTAAAATAATTCCAATAATTTGTGAAAAAGAGTTATTTACCAAATCCGAAATTTTAGTATAACAGATAGACATTTCAACATGGACTAAAATTAAATTAAACTAACAAATACATAATTTGAATAAATATCATTAAAACTTGAATCAAATTCATGTTGTAGATAGGTTTAATTTGTTAAAGTAAATTAAACTATAGAATAATTTTGTTGATTTAATTTCAAACAAAGAAAATAAAGGAAAATAGTAAAAAGGAGAGGACATGACAGTAATAAATTAAGAAGGAACAAAGTGTCTTTGCCTTGTGATAGTAGTACGTGAAACTCCTTCCGCTAACAATATGTTGGACCAAGCGCCGAATGGATTCGAAACTTAGTACCAACGTGAACGCGCTAGACCAACGTGAAATTGTGTCAGGTGGGTTAAAGTTATCGTTTATATAAGAACATGTTTGTTATAAATACAATTTATCTATATACACAGTACAATTTTTCAACGCGCTAGACCAACGTGAAATTGTGTCAGGTGGGTTAAAGTTATCGTTTATATAAGAACATGTTTGTTATAAATACAATTTATCTATATACACAGTACAATTTTTCAACGAAACCCTGCTCTCATGTGGACGAGGGCAGCGTTGCTGTATGAGGATCGTGGCAGTTTAATTTTCAAAAAGACGAACAGTACTGTACATCTTTTCTCCATCCCAATCCGACTATATATTAATACTCCTAGCTAGTATCCAATAAGAACAATGGGGTTCGTTAGGACATAGGAATATGGTGGGTCCCGCTTTTCTAAAACAGAAAGAAGAAATTAAATAAAATTTCAATTCATTAATCGCAACTGAAAGCTGGTGCGGCCTAGACTAGGTTGCAAAATGGAGGAGGTCTATAGAAGAGAAGGAGCTAGGTTAAGAAATAGGAGATAGAGCCAAGGCCCGCTGGTCATCTACAGATCATATATATGGAAATGGCTCACACTACAAAGCAATGCAACTGAAAAAATGACAAGCAGACTTATACGTTGTGTTAATATTAAAGTGAGAGTATTAAATGATTAATGAATGTACTGTTATATATATATATATATATATATATATATATATATATATATATATATATATATATATATATATATATATATATATATATATATATATATATATATATATATATATATATATATATATATATATGTAGTGGCTGGACAGAGGAAATGAAGATGACAGAACGAGAGTTGTAAGAAAAAGGAGGTTTGGCCCTAACAGTGACAAATGAGAAGAATTGCCATGCACCAGATCCCAGAAAACAACCAAACTCAGTGCAAATTAA
The DNA here is from genome assembly GCA_005239495.1 of Nicotiana undulata. Taxonomy (NCBI): domain Eukaryota; kingdom Viridiplantae; phylum Streptophyta; class Magnoliopsida; order Solanales; family Solanaceae; genus Nicotiana; species Nicotiana undulata. The sequence continues at coordinate 53,950 of ML268453.1, read as the reverse complement.
TTACAACGTACTATATCTTTGTGCAGTGCGGGTAGGGAGGGGAGTCTGTCGTTACCTGATAGTAACACTTCGAGGGAGAGTTGCAGCAGTTTTGCATAACAGCCGTAAACATAGAGACGAACGCTAGCTATTATATGTGTATATATGGTCCAATGTTGGTGGGCCTGGCTAGCTAGCTACTAATGACGGAGGAAATCGGAAATAGCCAGATTTAAAACTTTCAGCATATTATGCCGAAGTTTAAATTTTTTACATATAAGATTCCAGTATAAAATGTGCTGGATCGGAGTTCCAACCAGGGGCGGAGCTAGAGTGTACCTAGCGGGTTCGGCCAAACCCAGTAGCTTTGATTCGAACTCTGTATTTGTCTTAAAAAAGTTATTGAATATGTATAAATTATTAATCTAGAACCCAATAACTTAAAACAATTAAAATTCTGAACCCATAAGTTTAAGATCCTGGTGCTCCGCCTCTGATTCCAATATAATATGCTGGAAGCTAGCTATACGCATGTGCTCCAAAATTCAGCACATCATGCTGGAACTTTTCGTGTTTCAGTTAAAATAGTGATTATGTTTCGATGACGTTGCTTAGTTTCAATAGTTTCGTCCTCTCTGGACTTGCTAGCTAGTTTGGTATGTGAATTTCGCACAAATATTGAAAGCACCTTTACACTCGATCCCAAGTTGTTTGATCTTGTCCTCTCGTTCACATAACATGCTACACTTGCAGTACCTTTTTTTCCCTCTTGTAATTAATGGCAAAGTACCTCGATCTGTTGTGGCAGGCCAGCTCAGGTATCAGCAGCACTGATCCAACCCCTTATGCTAGCTCCCCCTTTATACACAACCTTTTCAATACTGTATAGTTTTAAACCCCTTATTGAAGTACAGCCTCCCTTTTGTTGTAATTCTCAGTTCTCATCTATAAAGGGAATTGCTACCATACCATAGAATCAATTAAATAAAAAGTCATTCGCCGTGAATGTCGTAGCAAAAGAGAAGTTTTTTTTCCAACACTATAGTAATACTCCCAAGAAAATTGTAAGACTTTTCAAATCTATAAAAGTAGCAAGATACGCTAAATATAATTTTTTTTTAAATCTTAAATTAGACTTCTATTATGGATTTAAACCCTTGTGATTGATTTTTATATTTATAAGGAATTGAGTACACAATAAGGGAAATATTAACAATTTTAATATTAGTAATTATTAAAAGTAGGTATAACTAAATACTAGTTAATTCAAAAAAAAGAAAGGAAAAACAATAAAAGAAAGCACAGTAAAAATTGCACGGGGCGCCCTATTTGGTCGCTCCCATTTAACCTATACTCATATTTTTAAAATTATTTAACCTATACCCTAGCTAGTTTTTACAACTTCAGGCGCCTCCTTCTTCTGGCTACCTGTGCAAACTTCAGCTTCTTTAATGTTGAAATTTTTACAAATGAACTAAATAACTTTAGCATCTTCTGCTGAAGTTTTTGAAAACGCTTTATGACAAAACTAAACTTCAGCTTATTTAGTGCTGAAGTTTTTACAAATGAACTAAATAACTTCAGCATCTTCTGCTGAAGTTTTTGAAAAAGTTTTACGACAAAACTATTGAATTCAGAAACTTCAGCTAAAACATGCTTAAGTACAGCAAATAGAGAACAAAACTTCAGCTAGTAGAATGCTTAAGTTCGGCAATTACAAATAACTTCAGGCTCGTCTACTAGAATGTTGAAGTTTGTTTGATTGTCTTTGCTACTTCAGGCCCGTATGCCTGAAATTTACGCGAAAAGTGGGTATACTTGCAATTTTTTTTGCAAAGCGGGTATAGATGCAAATAGGACAAGCCTACAGCCCATAAAAGGCTGCTGAAAAGCAAAAGGTTTAAAGCCTTAAGCCTAAGACGAAAGGGTTAGGGAAAATTACAAAGAAATCAAAGCAACATACTTCTGCGGACAAGAAACAGAAGCACGTCTCAACGAATACTCACGCAAGCCACGGAAAATTCTAGGTTTCTTTACAAATCACTAGTTCTTGAACTCATGTATTTGCAATTTCCTATTCTCAATTATCTTACAGTATAAGAATTGGACAGTTAATTCCCTTCTTCCTTTGTATCAATAGTAAGTTCAATATTAGGTGTGAAACTTTGAAATTAATTTAAATGCACTGGTTATTGTAGAATCGATTGTTTGACGAGTATAAATTGGACCGGGGCCTGCGTATTGGCTCGAGGAGTTTTGAGGTGAGTTGATATAACCCTTTACAAAGGTGGTTTAACTCACAAAATCACGCATACATGGTGTTTGATGAATTACTTAAAAGAGTTAAAATTCACTTAATTGGAGTGATTGAGTACCTATTAGCTTAGAATTATTTTAGTTAAAGTTTAGATGATTTATTTTGGTATATGTGCATAAATTTTTATGTTTTTGTGTTATTCTTATATGCCATTTTCATGTTGAAAAATTCATGAAGAAGCAAGAATCATTAGAAATACTTTTGAATGTTTATTTCATTCTTATGTCATGCTTTACATTTAAGGATACCAGTATGAGTATGTATAGGAAGTTCCAGAAAAGATTTAGACTTGAAAAGTCACACGAAGAAGTTTTAGAAAGAAAAGATTTTTGGGAGTACCCTCTATTCTGAGAAAGGGTCATCGTCCAGGCCGAGGGTCTTGACCAAGGCGTTGACTTCCTGAAACTACTTGTGCCAAATTAGGGAGCACACAATGTTGATACCCAATTTTTCCCTCACATGTTTTAAATATACATATATACTTTCAAAATAGTGCATGAGCATCATCAAGTATTTTTTCTCATTTTTCTTATCATTTTAAAGATATTTAAATCAATTTATTCTCATATTTTATTATATAAATAATCATTAATTACATCACAAATAAATTTTATAATGATTTTATCATCTAACTTCATCATTTACATCCATATTAAGCTTTAATTTTATTTTATTTTTTGCATTTTATTATAATTACATTTGTATTTTTAAGGATAAAATTGCACATTTTGCAATAATAGCTCATATGCATATATAATGACATTATTTATATAGAAAATGACTTTTTATATTTTTATAATGTTAAGTAATTATTTTAAATTATTTTCATGCATAAGCGTTATTTTTTTTTTCATTAATTATTTTCTATAAATTATTTATTTATAAAATGGTCATTTAATATCTAGCCTTAAAATCCCCCATTTTCAGATTTAACCCAACACCCAAACCAGCCCAATTACCCATACACTAGTTCAATTACCCAAGCCCAAAACAACTCCCCTTTATTTTATAACCCAACCGGTAACCCATTTACACGACCCGCCCAGCTCCCTCCTATCATCTTGACCATTGATCTCAAGAGATCAACGACCCCTACTAAACTAACCCCTTTTAATTACCCCTTTTTACCCTAGCCACTATAACCCCTTCTCTCTATGTCAAACCCTAGTCACTATAACCCCTGATGCTTTCCGATTCCGGCTCAAACATGGAATCAATCCATGATCTACTTACCTATTTTGTAATGTTCTATCATTATACGCATGTTGTTGGCATCACTTAGTTCTTGCCCTATTTTTTTCAAGAACTACATATCAATAACGGGTAGATTCACTTTGATTCTATGAAGATCTGGACGATCTTTCATCTCTATACATGTTATATTTAACGGTACTTGTATTTGTTGTCTGATTCAAGGCATCAATCTAAACTACTGTTTGAGATCTTTCCTTATTCTTTATTGATCTCTGATTGATACTATTCCCTTTCTTGTATTTGACTGATATTTTTTTTGTTTCTGTTTAACCTACCGGGTTTCCTTTATTTTTACTTTATTTCTCCCTAAATCCGACGCTAATCGATCTTTGTATGATATTTTACTCATTCTCTGTTGTATCCCCTTATTTTAAGTGTTACTTACATGATTATATTCTCTCATTCTCCGTTAATTTACTGAACTCCCTTGTTTATATATTATTTGCCCTAAAACATCGATTCTAATTTATTATGTGTTTAATACTTATCGTGTTTCTTGTATTATGTATGAACTATGACACTATATAAATCGCTCCCCTTTCCCCTTTAGGGCAGACTCGAATCAGTGTAATCTCACTAAAACTTAGAGTTTGACTCTGTATTCTTTTCACTATCTTGTTTTACTTCTGGCCGGCTGAAAGCTAAGGACAAATATTCTAGGCTTTCAACTACTGTGGTATTATTCTTTTTTTTTTCCTGCCTAACTGGTGAGTGACTATCCCTTTTTTTTTTTTTTTATGACTTGTGTTTACGATCCAACATGTTAAGAGTTCATTCTGAGCATGATTCTGCAAATTTCATGTTTATGTGATTTGTTTTAGTCCTATAATTGATATTATTAGTTCTGAGACTGGTTATTTTTTAATAATATGAACACTCTTGGGGATTAGTTTAATGCCTTCTAATTTATTTCCTGTATGTTGTTGTGTTAATTCTTAACTTGCCCTGAATTTAGCAATCTTTAGGGTAATGTTAGAATGTTTATAATGTTCACATGTCCTGAATCTTTACAAAGTTTGTATTGTTATTAAACTCGCTTCTGTCACTCATGTGTCATGATAACTTGTCTTCTAGTGTGTCTTACATTCATTTGGATTCATTTGATTATCTAACTTTTTCCCTTAATACTATGCCTAAATGTTGTCTGAACAAAACTGTCTTTAATGTTAACATGCACACTTAGGCTAATTAGGCCTTTCAGACTTTAACTTAGTGAGACTATGCACCTGCGCATGAACAACTTTGCAAATCTTGCCAATTTGTCGTCTTAATGCAATCATGCCTATATGTTCAAACCTTTCTATCTATTATTCTGTGTTTAAACTCTATTATGATGATTTTTCTAAAATCAAACGTGTTTTGAAATCTGCCCCTTTACCATTGCCTTATTTTATGTATTGCTACCTTAAATCCTCTATTCTTATGTCCTTTAGGTTCTATCCTTAACCTCCCTAGTGTGAACACTGCTCGGGTCCATATGAGACCCATGTGAACTCTGAAACACTGGGGTTTGGTTTCTTATCTCCTTGAACTGTTTATTAGCATTTGTTATCTAGTGTGAGCATTTCCCTGAGTCCTTGAAGCCCTTGGAAACTTTGACACACTAGAGATTTGGGTTCTGTGTACTATGGTTGAATCATTCACCATTAATTATTTTTTACTTGTGAAAAATGAGCCTTGGAGCTGATATGGTTGAAGGCTTGGGTTGCCAGGTGTATTTGGGCCTGTTGTAGGCTCCCTATAGTATTATGTAATTCATTCATTAACTTGGTCTGTAATAATTTTGTAACAAACAATTCTAGGGTGTTTAGTAAAAATGGGGAAGGGTTTCTTATTTTTATTTGAAAAATCGGGTAGAAATCCTGCCTATAGGGTCTTCATTTGTGGTGTTGGTTCTGCTTATAAGTTCCGTATCATGTTTGTTAAAATTTTATAAGTTCTATATTGTTTTTACATACTAGTAATCATGTCTGTGGGATTAACGCTATGATCTGTTAGAAATCCCGCCTTTAGGTGCGTCAATTTGTCCAATAAATATATGTTAGCAACCATGCGTATAGGACCAATACTTGGTTTAATTGTTTTCTGGCTCAATGTGTATAAATTCCTGCTCAAATGCTGCTTAAGTCTAGAAATCATGCCTATAGGATTAAAATCAGTTCAATTCTAGTAATCATGCCTATAGTATCTTATTAACTAATTCTGAATACGATTATCACTACCAATCACCTAGATAACATGCCTACAGGATTAACAATAATTCTGGACTTATGCTTGTGATTTGTTGTTATTCATTAACGGATGAAACGCCCAGATACTACCCGTCCTAAATAGGGGTCTCAATGCCTCCAAGACCATAGATAAGGGACGGGTAGTGCACGCATAGGACACGAATTAGAATCAACTAGAGCCTTTTAGGTAAAAACTCAAAGATAGTAATGGGGTAGAAGGAGATGATAGTTTGTTCCCGCTGAATAATATGAGTAACACCCCCGTCCTGGGGGAGTTACGAAGTATTATTTATGTTGCACGGGGTGATCCTATAGGCTAAAAAATTTAGGACCCCCCATCCTTATTAAATAGTTTCTTCGCTTTCTAAGACTAATTCGCATAATTTAAGTTTGGTCGGGACCCACCGTTGTGGACCTCGAGGGGTTCCTAACACCTTCCCCTCAAGGTAATTTGAGCCCTTACCCGATCTCTGGTAGTGCAAACTGGTATAACGTGAGTTATTTGTTATAGGTGCCCTAACGCACCTTAATCTGTTAGGTGGCGACTCTAACAACCAATTCCTTTTCACTACTCTCTCACCTACTCTCTCAAAAGGAGTTGTCAAAATGTTGAAACCCAATTTTGCAAGAAAAAGGGGGCGCGACACACGAGCGAAGGGTCTCGTTGCTGAGAATTTACTTAACCAGGCTAAGGTATGATACATGAGCGTTGAGAACCATGAAGCAAGTGGCACCTAGTGGATTGGGCCTATTCTATTAGGTTGGGATCAAACCCGTGTGGATCACACGATGACTAAGACAGAAATAAGTTAGGATACTTGGAACTCACGAAGTATAAAGTGAAGTATTTTTCATAAGAAAGAAAAAGGAAAGAATTTCTTTTAGAATATTCATAAACAACTATTATGCAATTATTTTAGAATTGTTCTTAGAAGCTTTATGTTTTCCATGCATTTAGAATCGTTGCTCGTAATGTATGTTTTATTAAAGTTTCATCACATGTCATTGAGACTCGATGAGTACAATGGATGGTATTGATGCTCTCTTTTAGGAACCTACGTTGGTCTACAGTACAACGTAGGAACCGGCTTTGCAGGCGAGCATGATACATGTTACGATTCCCTCTCCTCTAGTGCTATTGGTAAGATCCGCTTTTGTTCGTGGAGTATTTCTTTGAGTCATATTTATTTAGTTATTTCTTTGTTTACTTGGAGAACTAGCAAAGCAATCTCATGTCCTGAGCAGTACGTCAGTTTATCAGTAGAGGCTTCATAGACACAGTCGGTGGGTTAAGATTTAGATGTTTTTGATAATTACTTAGCAGTATTTCAGTGGTTACTATGTATAAAGTATTGGAGTTGGTTTATTTTAGTTAATTTAATTAATTAAAAGTATTTGGTTAAAGTATTGCCTTGTTGCATATAAATATTGAAGTTATAATAGATTCCATTAGCGCATATGGTTCACTCGATCAAGTTTATTGATCGAGTGTCAGTCACGGCTTGTTCAGAAAATGGGTCGTGACAAACTTGGTATCAGAGCCTCAGGTTTATGGAGTCCTAGGGTCTATGAAGTCGTGTCAGTAGAATCTTATTTATGGGGTTGAAGTGTGTCATACATATAAGTAGGAAGCTACGAGCATTTAGGAAAAGCCTCATTTTTTCATACTTTAGATCGTGCGGTAGATCCTACCTCTAAGAAAGTATCTAATGTATTTGTTTCTCAAAAACTCGCAGAATCGGCTCGTACTCACAACTATGACACCGACACTCAGGATGCTGCTCAAGAAACTATTGCTACTATTGTGGCTCAAGGTATAACGAAGAAGGCTTCAACTTATAAAAGGAAGGGTAAATTAACAAAGGGGGTTCAATTACCCCCGGGTTGAACATGAAGAAGGGGTGGAGCATGATGAGCAAGTACCTTAGGATCCAGTAGCACCCCCAACAGCAGTTCTGGCTTAGACAGTTATATCTCCAAAGGTGGGTCAGATGTTTGATGTTGTCAATAGTGCTATGGAGAAGTTTAAGGCCTTCATGGCCAATCAGAATGAGAGAAGAGATGAGATTCCATACCAATCAAAGAGACAGAACAATTCTGAGTCCTCAAGAGTGAATGAGTTTTTAAACCTGAGTCCTCCATTGTTCCGTGGTATTATAGTTTATGAAGATCCAATGTTGTGGCTAAAGGGTATCAAGGAATCCCTCCGAGCAATGAAAGCATTCGATGATGAAGTTGTGGAGCTACCTGCCTATAAGCTTAGAGAAGTGGTTGGCACTTGGTTTGAGATGTGGGAAAAGGAAAGAGATAAAGATGATGGTCTGCCTACTTGGGATGAATTTGAAGAGGCCTTCATGGTTAATTTTATACTAGAAGAGGATAGTGAAGCTAAGGCGACAGAGTTCGAGCATCTCAAGCAAGGGAGTAAAGTGTGCAAGAGTACTACATGGAATTCATAAGTTTGGATAAGCATGTTCCTCACATGGTTAAGACATAAAAAGAAAAGATTTGCAGGTTTGTTGGCGGTTTGGCTTACCGCATTAAGGATACGACATCAGCTGCAGCGGTAGGAATGACAACTTTCTCCTTTGTTGTGGGATTCTCCAAGCACTTAGAAAAAGACAAACAACAAATGAGAGAAGAAAATGAGAATAACAAGAAAGACTGGACACCGGGCGAGTTTAATTGTACATCCTGCGGAGGTTGAAGGGGTTTCTTCAATAAAGAGGCATTAGGACCAGCTCAGTCTAGTCATCAGTCAGGTGGTGGGTCTTCCTTCAGACGTACTCATAGTTATCAAAACCAGTCTCGCCAGAATCAAAATTTTAGGACACCATTCTCACATAGCTAGAGTCATATTTAGCAATATTCACAACAACAAGGTATTTATGGTACATGTAAGCGGCAATATTCAGGTCAGTGCAAGCTTAGGTTTTACGGTTTCTATCATTGTTGAGACATTTGTCATATAAAGGCAAACTACCCAAAGTTACGACGTAATTTCAGTGGGGGATCAACTCGTCCTTCTAGTTCCTCAGTTACTACAGTTGAACCACCTCAGGCTCGTGGTTCTCATAATCAGACCGGGCATGGGGCAGGCAGAGGTTCATATCGAGTTACTCAGGGAGGGGGACAATCCCGTTTGTTTGCTACACTTGATCGTTATAGTGAAGATAGATTTGCAGAAGTTATTACAAGTATACTTATAGTCTTCTCGCATAATGCTTATGCCATAATTGATCCAGGTTCAACATTTTTGTACGTGACTCCATACTTTGAAATTAACCTCTAGCTAGAACTTGAACAACTTAGTGAATCATTCCTAGTATCTACTCCAATTGACGAGTCAGTGGAAGCCACAAGAGCTATAGAGGATGTATATTTTCAGACCAAGGTCGCAGCACCGAGGACGATCTCATAGAGTTAGAAATGGTGGATTTCGATGTGATCATGGGTATGGAGTGATTGTCTTCCTGCTATGCCATGTCAGATTGTCGTGCCAAGATAGTCAGGTTCCAATTTCCAAATGAATAAGTCTTAGAGTGGAAGGGTAGTTCAACATCACTTGTAGGTAAGTTTATTTCTTACCTTAAGGCACAACGAATGATCAGTCAGGGGTGTCTCGCCTATTTGGCTCACATCATTAATCCAGAATCAGAACCACCGGCTCTTCAATATGTGCCAGTTGTTAGAGAATTTCAGAAAGTTTTCTCAGATGACCTTCTCGGGCTTCCTCCTGAAAGAATCATAGCCTTTGGCATTGATCTCATGTCAGGCACTCAGCTTATCTATACTTCCTTATAGGATGGGTCCAACAAAAAGTAATGAGTTGAGAGAACAATTGAAAGACCTTCTTGAAAAGGGCTTCATCTATCATAGCCCAACCCTATGGGCTGCAACGGGAACCCAGTACATTACTTAACCGAGTACCAACAAATCTTTCTTATTGTACTTTCATTGGCAAATGGAACAAACGAACCGTCATGGTCTAACCAGAATAGGCATAAGGGAATACTCCATAAAGGACGACATCACCTAATATAAAAACTTATACATGTGACATACGGGCCTATAAGGCCAACATGATCATTTGTAAACTCAAAACATAGGCCGGAAAGGCCATACAAGCATTTGTATACTTGACATCTATCTACAAGCCTCTAAGAGTACATATTTATCATAAAGTCCGGGACAGGGCCTCGCTATACAAAACAATACGCGTCTAAATCATACTGACCAAACAAGCAACTCCAGAGAAAAAGGAGCACACCAACCTCTTCCGCAAAGCTGGTAGCCTGCTTGGAGGACTCTCGACCTTTCTATCGAGACTTGCGCGCATGAAACGCAGCGTCCCCAGGCAAAAGGGTCGTCAGTACGAATAATCTGCCGAGTATGTAAGGAACATGAATAAGTACATAAAATACATTGAAGAAATATAGAGTAAATGACTCAACATGTAAGTATGGATAACTCTCTAAATCACGAAATACTTATAGTGTCATGCATATGCGTATGAATTTCATGTCGTGCATAAGTACATGTGTTCATAACATCATCAAGTATCTGAGGGCATCCCATCATATCATCTTGACCACTGTGGGAAAAATCATCAACGTATACCAGCTAATCAGGAGGTGGTGCATATATATAACTCCATCTGGTCGTGGGTCAATGTACATGTACAAATGAATGCAATGCATGAGAAGTACGTCAATAAAATCTCTCGGAACGTCATAAGCCATTATATATTTGGTTAATATCATGAAACAAACTTTATCAACTTAAGTATTTTCTGAGACCCATGAACAGACGATAGAACAATAAGACAAATGGGAATTCAAGAACATAGGCATCTCTAATACTTCTATGAATAGAGTCATTTATGGAAATTGTGCATATGCTCGTTTCGTTTGTGTCGTATAGATCATGCCAAAAGAAATAAGGGATAGCCTTAACATACCTGAGCCAATTCCCTTGACAATCCTTCTAACACATGCCAATTGCGACGAAACACGTAACAACGGATCGGAGTAGGGGGAAATTCATATGATATTCTTGAGAAAGTTTGCACCGTACTCTCTTATAATTACAAAATCTCACGTTACTTTGAATTGTTGAAGATCTTACATGCTTATGTGATATATAGAGATGCATATTTGAATACTCACGTTACTTAACATCTTACTTACAAAATCTTACTTACCCATCTTACTTACAAAGACTTAATGTTTGAGATGCCTTATATGTGGATGTGGCAGCAACCACATACCTTAATTTGCCACCTTTTCTAATGACTTAATGAGTCATGAATATTAGGGTGGTTTGCTGCCACATGGGGGTGTAATTATTATCCAAATATTTGATTTAATTATCCACTAATCACTTGATTAACTTGTTAATATCCCATTAATCAATAATTACCCAATTACCCACATAATTAATAATTATTTCAAATTATATAAAATACTATCCACTTTTAACATACCTTATACACCTTACTATCATGGTCATGTGGTACCTTGTATGGCATTAGTGGATAAATATCAGGTATTATAGCTCGGACCGTATTTTATCCCAAATTGCCAACTTCGACGAAACTGATTTTCTTCGATTTTCTTACCCGCTCACCTTCATGAATTTGCTCATCACTTGTTTGAAATAGCATAATGCTTATAATCTCATTCTCGAACTTACGATGAAATTTTAACATACGAAAATGCGAGATGTAACATCTCATTTCCGAGCTTCCATCAATTTACTTATGGCATAATTTCACGCAAGAAAACATGGGGCGTAACATCATTCCCCCCTTTGGAACATTCATCCTCGAATGTTGACTAATGCACGTATAATTCTCATAGCCCATAGCTCTTGCGAATACCTTAGTACTCTCCTTGCCATGTAGGCAACTATTTTATGAATAATTTCAAAGGCCAGGGCATTCCCCCTTTAGGCCCCTTTCTCATACCACAACTTGTGGTTGGGATTCTTCCAATCTCGTAACTGTTGTTATATTCTGTCATGGACTTTTTCCTTGCATGTGCGCCTATGCGACTCTTCTCTCCAGCTTTTAGCCAATCTCTAGGCCTCACTTTGTAAATCATATGCACAACTATGACAAGTTGTATACTCTTCGCTCGGTACTTTGTTGAACTCACGAATATTGCTATATCTTATTTCATAGACCTGATTATCCCTCTGTATCATTTTATTGCATCTAGGTAGGTCATATTGTATCATAACTCTTACTACGATTTATCGTTGTTGAGGCCTGCTACCAAACTCCAGGTTACGCTCGTTGCTTATCCTATGTGTATAAATCTAAGTCCTTAATGCTTCTCCATTATTGTTCATCTTAAGAATTATGTCATATTCTCATCTCATACTTTGTAACTTTTATCTGTCCATTGTTGATTCACGTCAATGTTGATCTACAATTTACTACTGATAACTTGAAACTTCTTGTGTAGTTAGTATGTGTTTATGCCATTGCTAAATTACACTTTGTTGTTGAAGTAATTTGGTTTCTGCCAGAGGATATTTAGTTATTAAATAATCCAGTGTCATGCCAGAGTACATTTAATTCATTAAGGTGATTTACTTTTGCTGAAGTGTTGTGCTTTAGATTTTGGTTGGTCATTGTGGAACCTCCTTGCGCGAGTGGGAGTAATTAATTTATGATCTACGTATGGTGCCTATGAATGTCATGTTATGGTATATTTGGTTGTTGTTGGTGTAGCTGTGGCATTAGTGACAAGGAATTATTATTTTTTTAATAGTCCAATTTACAGGGGAGACTCTGCCGAAATATTTAAAAGTATAGGGAGTTAGCAAAAAATTTGAGTCCCTTGGAAAAGTGAGTAGTGCTAACAAAACTTAAGAAATTCAAGGACTTAAGGAATGATTGTTAGCTTAAGAATAAGGCCATAGAAACATTCGAGGATGGATGTTTTTAAGGAGGGAAGATTGTAACACTTCTCAAATCTATAAAAGTTTCAAGACACTCTAACTATAGAATTTAAGGTTTTTATCTTAAATTATACTTCAATTATGGATTTAAACCCTTGTGATTGATTTTTGAGTTACTTCTCTATTTATAAAGAATTGGATATGCATTTAGGGGAATATTAATAATTGTAATATTAGTAATTATTAAAAGTAGGTATAATTAAATACTAGTCAAGTAAAATAAAAATAAAAAGAGAAAAACAATACAAGAAAGCACGAGACAAGCCTAAAGCCCATAAATGGCTGCTGAAAAGCAAAAAGCATAAAGCATAAACCCATGGACGAAAGGGTTAGGGAAAATTCCAAAGAAATCAAAGCAACATACTTTTACGAACAAGAAACAGAAGCAGCGAAATACTCACGCAGGCCACGAAAGATTCTAGGTTTATTTACAAATCACTAGTTCATGAACTCCGGTATATACAATTTCCTATTCTCAATTATCCTACTAGTTAATTCCCTTCTTCCTTTGTATCAACAGTAAGTTCAATATTTAGGTGTGAAACTTTAAAATTAATTTAAATGCAGTGGTTGTTATAGAGTCGATTGTTTGAGGGGTATAAATTGGATTGCGGCCTATGTATTGGCTCGAGGAGTTTTGAGGTGAGTTGATATAACCCTTTACTAAGGTGGTTTAACTCACAAAAGTACTCATACAAGATATTTGATAAATTGCTTAAAAGAGTGAAAATGTACTTAATTGGAGTGAGTGAGTATCTGTTAGCTTAGAATTATTCTAGTTAAAGTTTAGATAATTTATTGTGATACATGTGCATAAATTTTCAGGTTTTTGTACTAGTCTTATATGCCATTTTCATGTTAAAAAATTCATGAAGAAGCAAGAATCTTTAGAAATACTTTTGAATGTTTATTTCATTCTTATGTCATGTTTTACATTCAAGGACACTAGTATGAGTATGTATAGGATGTTCCAAAAAAGATTTAGACTTGAAAAATCACAAGAAGAAGTTTTAGAAAAAAAAGATTTTTGAGAGTACCCTCTATTCTGAGAAGGGGTCATCATCCAGACTGAAGGTCCTGACCAAGGCGTTGACTTCTTGAAATTACTTGTGCCAAAGTAGGGAGCACACGAGCTGAGGGTCTCATTGATGAGAATTTACTTAGCCAAGCTAAGGTATGATACATGAGCGCTGAGAACCATGAAACGAGTGGCACCTCGTGGATTAGGCCTATTCGATCAAGTTGGGATCGAACCGTGCCGATCACAGGGTGACTAAGACAGAAATAAGTCAGGATAGTTGGAACTCCCGAAGTATAAAGTGAAGTTCTTTTATAAAAAAGAAAAAGAAAAGAATTTCTTTTAGAATATTCATAAACTGCTATTATGCAATTATTTTAGAATTGTTCTTAGAAGCTTTATGTTTTCCATGCATTTAGAATCGTTGCTCGTAATGTATATTTTATTAAAGCTTTTTTCCCTGTCGTTGAGACTCACTGAGTACAATAGATGGTATTGACGTTCTTTTAGGGAACATACGTTGGTCTGCGGTACAACGTAGGAACCGGTTTTGCAGTCGAGCAGGCTACATGTTAGGACTTCCCTCTCCTCCAGTGCTATTGGTGAGCTCCGCTTTTGTTCGTAGAGTATTTTTTGAGTCATCTTTATTTAGTTATTTCTTTGTTTACTTGGAGAACTAGCCGGGCAATCTCATGTCCTGGGTAGTGCGTCAGTTTATCAGTAGAGGCTTCATAGACACAGTCGGTGGGTTAAGATTTTGATGTATTTGATAATAACTTAGCACTATTTCAGTGGTTACTACGAATAAAGTTTTGGAGTTGGTTTATTTTAGATATTTAAATTAATTAAAAGTATTTGGTTAAAGTATTGCCTTGTTGCATATAAAGTTTGAAGTTATAATAGATTTAATTAGCACAGATGATTTTTTCGGTCTAATTTAGTGATCGGGTGTCGGTCACGGCTTGTTTAGAAAATGGGTCGTGACAAAAACGTTACAAATCGGAGTTCAAGCTATATCGTGACGGAAAAAAATCATAAATTTTGAATGTCTTAGTGGCGCTTGTGTCGCCATAGAAATGGTCTTCTGGTGAGTGTTGGACTTGGTGGCGATTAGCTTGTAGAGCTGGCATATATCGGGATAATCGATAGCGCGAACGGATAAAATGTTATTGGGCTATTGATATCGGATTATAGGGTAAATAGTTCAATAACGGTTTAATGTTATTTGATTATTGGGTTATCGGTTCGGGTCTCGATTTATCAAAAATAAATTAATGGTTTAACCGACAGCCCAATAAACTTTATCAAAATTATAATTTTACCCACTAAGTATATAACGTCACCTTATTGCTTCACTCATTCTCTCAATTCTCTCTGCACTTGCTCTTCATCTTCGGACCTTAATCCTTAGAGGAAGTTTTAACTTTTTTGAATTTCTCATTTTAATTCTTCAGTTAAAATTTTTAGTTTTAAACTTTAAAGAATTAATTATTCAGATTTTTATTTTTTCTATTTATTTCTTTTGTTGGACTGATTCTTTAGCATTTACAACCTTAGGATTTTATTATTTTCCTGTGAATTATGCTTGCCCGTACTGAGATAGTAAGATTTTGATTGTCGAATGTCTTATTTCTTACTTCTACTAACTTATAATTTTGAAAATTGAGATCATTCATTGGGATTTTCAAATGCAAAGAAAGTTTTCTTTTCAAAAGTTGAAACTTAGTCTCTCTTTTATTAAGAACAAAAACTTAGTTCCTTCCTCTTAACAATATGATCGCGATTTCTATAATAAAAACAAGAAATTTTTGGATTTTTTTATTCTTATCGGGTAAATCGATAACCGAACCGATAAGGATCGATACCGGATAACCAATATTTTATCGGTTCGGTTATCAATTTAGCATACTTATGAAACGATAACCAATATGTTTAACCGACAATACCGAATAGAACTGGACCGACCGATATCCACCCTGTAAGCTTGGACACAACTGCTTTTCCATGGCGACCTTGCTAAGTAACGTACAAATAACATACAAAATATATACAGCAATATAATGGATGCAGATTTATATAAGTTGTGTGAAACTACAATTTTGTATGCAAATTGTATGTAAAATGATGTAACTTATTTATGATGCTCACATAGCTGCTACAAAAAAATTCAAATATGAGATTTTAAGATTGAAGCTACTTGGCAAGGGATCTATGGGTGCAAACGTGATACCAGGCTGAGCTAAACCTTGTATTTAGATCGAGAAATTACAAACTTTAGTTCCTTGTTTGAGTTCGAACAACTGCAAATCTACTAAAACAAAAGCAACCTGAAAATCAAGAGATTGATGTTGGTTCTCAAGTACTTCATGTATTTACCCATTAATTTGGAGTGGGAAAACTTGCAGAAGAGCTTTCTGCCATTAACAAAGCTTTAAAGTTTTGAGTTCAAAAATTACAGTTTCGATTTTCGAAATTGAATTTGATTTTGATTAGGTGTTGTGGCAAACTATTGGAAATACTTTAATGAGCTCATAACTAAACTTTTGCACAATTTGGTGAAGATTTTGAGCAGATTTAGCAGGTTTTCAATTCTAGGTTGAAGGAGGACGAGCATCCAGTTTGTATACAATCTGTAAAAAAAATATTAAGTTACTTTAACTAAATAATAAAATATAGTAAAACCGGATAAAACAATTACTAATATTACTTGCATGAAAAAAAATCCAGTATAATTACTCTTCGTAAAACTCACTTTGTTAAACAATTGCCATTTGTTTGGAATATTCTAATAAGAATCTATTATTCCATTATTATCCATTTAATCCCTAGAATTTTTTAGGAGTGTTAATTGCCTAAATGTACTTAGCTTAGCAGCCTATGTCTAAGACATTAACTCGTCTTATGACCATCTCAATTTGTTTCTTCGAAAACGTTCAGTTATTTACAATTTTTTAGATAATCGCATAGTTACTACCAGTATCTTGGTTGGGGGCTGTGCCTTCCGATCGATACACAGTTGAGGAGGCTGATCCCGACCGCTACAGGTGTAGGAGCGATCCTGGTCAGGGAAGTGTCTTCAAGCACACTGCCGAAGACATCTGATAAGGATTTTGCTGTTGCGCGCAGCTACAGGCTAATAGAATGATTAAAAGCAGCTTATCCGCTAGCAGCATCAAGACAAAAATCATTCATTCAAAAATTTAGCTACAAAAGTTTTGCATTCCGAAGTAATTTTGACAATATAGACTGATGTACAGATATCAAAGCAGATAAACTACACAAAGCATATAAATACAATGATAAGTTCACTCAGAAATTGTCATTTAAGAACACTAGCTCCAACAAATTTTTCAAGTTGCAGGCTCTGCGAGCCTCTGGGTCACATTTGCTGGAGAAATTTCAATGTTTCAAGGTGTATGAACAGTTTTGGTGTAGTTTGAATTCCAAGTACCTTTTACCTACAACGTAGGATGATATCCAAGACTGACATTTGCTTCTACCCGGTGCACCACTCTTCTGATACTCCAATCATGGCAGAACTCAAGGGCAAGCCGAAGAGCCGTTCCGAGTCCCAGCACCACTATTACTCCTGCGCATTGCTTCTTGCTTTCAACGTGAGAAGGGACACTAAAAAGTTCTAATGTCCAAGTTCTGACAAAAGACGGTTAATGAGAAGTTGAAAAGATCAAGAACATGTACCGATTATGATATTCACAGGCAGTGCAGAGACTCCAAGCGTGATGGATATTAGCACATCAAGAAACAGACCACCAATGAGGATACAAAATGCTACCCAAAGTGGATTAAGACAACCCTGAACAAATTAACTGATTTAGAATTAATGTAAAAGATAAGACTTTCAGAAAGAATGTAAGAGCAGCAGCTTGGGAAAATGCGATGTTCCTTACTCTATCACGCTCTTGGGAAATATTCGTCCCTCTAAAAGAAGGATCGACTCTCCAAATCCAATAACTTGTCTGCAATCCATGAAAATGATACAGTCAAACATAATTAAAAGAGTACCTATCCCGATAATATGTAGCTGACTAATCTTTGAGCTTAGATCTTTTTCTGAGCCACAACTTAGCATAAAGATGAAAATCGCCACAGTATCTCTGTGACAGTGGCAAGTTTTGAAGGCGGAAAATAGCCCCTTAACAACATTGATCCCAAAGGCAACGAAAACAAGAATATACCCATACAGTGCCTATCAAAATTAAGAAGAAGGTTTTGTTTCATAGGATAACAAATGACATGAGTGTTCCACCAGGTCTGTAGATGAATCTGGAGTTGGCTCAAAGATTTAATCATTTCTGTTTGGACACTGGTTATGTTCTGAAGTAAGTAGAATCTGGATCCACGGTATTCATTTGGTCTCCAGCCCGATATAACATTTAAATCAGTAGAATATTTGTCATAGAAAAAATAAGGGCATGGCTATCCATGCATCCAACCAGGCCTGTGGATGAACTTAGACTGATTAAATGAACTTAGATTTATTACAGAGATCTTTCATCAAGATTGAAATTAGATACATTTTATGTTCGACGTGAACTGACTCCATGTACAATTTGATCTCAAACCCAATACAGCATTTTAACTCGGCAAGAATAGTTTTCAAAATTTGCTCTGTTATTTGCTCTGTTTAGATGAAAGATTAGATCTGCATCAACAAGTATGCGCAAATCCCAAAACAGTTAAATTCAGCAAAGAAATAAGGCAACGTAAAATTGTTGCTTAAGGGGCTCAAACACAGGACTTCCGAGGGAACCTTGAAGAAGCAACTTGACTATTGCTCTAGAGTGTTCTTTCTAATTATTATCTACTACATAAATAAAATAAATATTTTCTTATATAAAATACAATAGACATATTAACAATATTCTTATTGTACTAATGTGAGAATATACCCACAAAAAGGGGCATAGCTAGAAATACTTTTTTACTGGGTCAACCACTTTGTACAAAATAAACTTAAATATGTCTATTTTTATACATGAGATTTTCTCTATTTTAAAGAAATGCATCTCTATATTAGCAGATACCCTATATTTTCAGAAAATGTGGAAAGGATGAAGCAGTTGTAACAAATTTGCAAGATGTTTATTGAGGTCTGGTTCATGGCTAATGCTTACCAGGAGGTTGCAAGACTGCTCGTATTTAACATTTTGCAGACAAATAATATAGGTGCAGCAGTTGAAAAAGAGAGAAAGAGCAGAATCATAATATTCTCATTCATAGATTAAAAAAAAGTGGAAGAACATGTACACAGGATTGGTAAAGTAGGAACAAAGAGAGGAAGAAGGAGAAATATAGAGATAGCGAGAGAGCCACCACCCACCCCAACCCCTTAAATAAGAGATCAACACAACATAATCAACTCAGCCTTTTTATTCATTATCATGGTAGAAAGCATATAAACACAAAACTTTCAGACTAGGATAAATGACTAGGAATCAAGAATTACTTGTGGCGAAGAAACTTGGTGTCCGTGTTTCATTTGTATTTCTGCTGTAAAGAGAGAAACCGGCAGTATGCATATTTACCTTAACATGTGAGAGGATTGTGGTTGAGCCTACCAATTTCTACATACTATTGACACGATATATTTTAAAGTAATTTACTTGACTTATCAAGAAAGTAACTTGGAGCCACAAAATCTAAAAAGGGAATAAAATGAAATTACTATGTTACAGAAATGTACCTTGGGCCTAACTCAACTCTAACATCTACTTCAAGTAGTGAGAAATGCTCAAAACCACATAAGAAGACTACCATTATTCACTGAACCAGTGTGAAATTATTTTTACATTTTTCTTCAGTAATCAGTTATTTCCAACTTTGGAACTCGGTGGATAACATGTCCCTCTACCAAGCGGTACACCAACCCCATTCTTGAAATCACACGTGGACCTTAACGCAAACTTATAAGAGGGACATGGCTTACAAAAGTTGGCTGACGCCAAATTGTTGATACGTTCCAGTATTGGCAAGTTTGGAAAGCCCACTATGACATGATAATCGAAAAAGAGGCCACCTTGGTTGGCTATCTTCAAGGATAACTCACCTTTTAAGAACACTCTCTTAAAAGAAGCAAACTGCTGCACAAAAGTCATATAATAGATTTATTAAAAATACAAATTGGCCTACATTAAGGCTTCAAGACCTATTTATAGGCTACTAAGTCTAATAAGATGTTTTGGTAACTAATCAATGTGAACAAATGAACCCACTAGATGACAAAATAGTGGTAAGTTAAAAGATAAAGGTGATAGCTAAAAGATATGACAAGTATAAGGATAAATGATGACACGCTGTCGAATCATCTTAAACTGTTTAAAAAAGATTGGCACATTCCTATATTTCCTCAATAGGAAGCTTTTATAGCCACATAAATACCATGGCTTGTTGAAGACTATACGTTTCAATAGTTTTATAACAGCACAAATGTTATAGAAGATAGTCTGGCCTTCATCAGCAGATCTAATTTGTATGGCTACATATGACATGCCGAAATGCTGACAAGCTTTATATGTTGCATCATAATTCATTTGCTTTAGCTCCTTCTCTTCTTCAAGATCATCACATGGAGATATAACCAATCCCCTTCTAATAGCCTCATCAGAAATAGCGTAGTGTATCTCCTTTCCAGCAATCTCTTTGACGCATTTCTTGAATTTGCATAAGGGACAGCGAGCATACTTGGAGGAATCAAAAGTAACCGTCATTCCACACATTTCACAAAACATCAAATCCCATTATCGAAAGTATGTCATCTCAATAAAATCCTCCGGCAAATCGAATGGTGAAGAATACAGAATTGCCTCCAGAAATTATGTTTCTTATAGGGGCCTTATTGCTTTCTCTTCAGCTATAGAGCAATTTTTACGCAAAACGTTCAGCTGAGGTGCACCCTGAGTACTCAGGGTTTAAGGTTTTAGTTGTAAAGAGTTATGAACCGGACTGCATCAGGAACACTTAAGGGAAAATGGTAAATAGTGATAGTGGAGGGGCTGATGGTATTCTGGACATAATGATCTTGAGATATCATCCTTATCTATTGTTTCATCATCTCCTTTTTAGGTTTTTACTCCCACATTGGTTGGTATAGTTGGTGACTCTTGCTCCTTAGATTTTCCAAGCCTATATAAATGCCTTTAACCCTTAATATGAATTATCTTGTATTGAATTATAAACACTTTATAAAAAGTTGTGCGCTTTAGTTTGCTTCTTTTAATAGTGTATTTCCTCTTAAGAAGTGAGGTATCCTTGGAAATACCAACCACGGTGGCCTCTTTTTCGGCTATAGTATCATATTAGGGTTCCTAACCTCACCAATTTTGGCACACCCCTGACATTCTGGCATCAAATGCTGTGAGGGACTCCATAGCAACTCACAATTGTATAAACTAGCTAACAAGAAAAAGATTCTAGCCATTAACTCATTTTGTAGAGTTATGAGTCGGCAAATTCCCTCACGGCATTAAGCAACTTTACGCAGATGACTCTCATTAATAACTAGTTTATGAAAGGGAATAACTACTAACTGTTTGTAATGGCTAGAATAAATTATTTTGTTAAATGGAATAAACTATTGCCTGATTAGTTAATGGAAGGGCATAACTACTGACAGATTAGTGATTAGCTAGAATAAACTAGTTCAAGAAAAGGGAATAACTACTAACTGTTTGTAGTGGTGCATATTCTTCCTCATTTACAAATTTATTGGTTCTTATCTTGTCCATTATAGGGTTAAAAGAATTTGAAGTTAGTTCTTGTCTATAAAGATGCATAATGTTGTAAGAGATTTAACATCAACTCGAAATGGTAATTTAATAACAGAATCTACTACTTGTGGAAAGGAATAACGATTATCTACATATAAAGTGTATTTTTTTCGTGTTTCGCAAATTTACCAAACGTTCTTTATCTATTCCATTCTAGTCACGCAACATTCTGGGAAGTGACATATTATTGCCACTAGCCAAAGTGGTCTTTGTCATACTGATGGTTCAAAAAGTATGTTCTCCATTCGCTCTTTACTTAATCAACAACAAAAAGCACTCAAGGGAGGCAGGTGCAGTCAAATGCTCAAGTTCAAAAACCTATGAGCTGAAATGCCAGAAGAATATTCATGCTTCAAAAAGCAGTTTAGCTTGAATGCTGAAGCACCCAGCAGCAACTTCAAATACAGAGCCAAAAGCATGCATAACCAATGTTTAAGGAGATCCAATCGTTCCGCACTCATCTAAAAGCATTAGTATCCAACAAAAACAGATACTTACAGGTGCATGAGACTCTGGAGGTGCCACATTTGCAGCTACTTGCCTGCATAAAATGGAAAACCTACATCAATATTCTGTATAAGGAAAAACAAGATTAGCATGCACTTAGTCTATCACTTACTGGCATATTTCGCATTTATTTGAACCTCTAGTATTAAACCATGTTTCAATGCATGACTGATGTGCTTTTGCCAATCCACCACGACAGTGGCATCCAAGATCGATTAACTCTTCTTCCTTTTCCTCTTGACATACTCTGCAAAGCGTCATAGAGAATTTCAAAACTGGACCAGAGCCTCGTTCTTTATATTCTATAAGCTGCGACAGAGACTTTTCAATGTACCTAAGGAACTTCAAAGATTGATACTCTGAATATGCAAATCAAAAATTAAGAATAAAACTTACAAAGATTGGCACACTCTATATTACATGAAATAAATGGCCATTTTGCTGCAGCAAGTTCTGAAAGAATACCAACTAGAAGTCCATAAAGTACTAAAAATATAACAACATCATACCCAGTGTGATCCCCCAAATGGAGTCTAGGGTGTTGCAAACCTTATCCCTACCTTGTGTGAGGTAGAGAGGTTGCTTCCATAGACCCTCGGCAAAGTACTAAAAATACTGTTACGCGGCGCCTTCTTGAGATTCTTTGGAAGGGCAACGTAAGGCTAAGCAACCGATGTCAGGGTGGTTGTTGTCCGCCAAATGAGGTCCCCGCCACACGCTAGACTAGATTGTCAGTGCCGTGTGGGAAAACCAATGCCAACAATTGAGAGAACAGTAATGAGATTTGAAATGATGAAAGCTGGATTGCAATAATGAAAGCTATTACAAAATGAAGGCAACGCGGTGTCGAGGGGTAGAGACACCAGTACAGGGATTTGCTTGCTAGAAAGTTTTGAATGCTTGATACCCCCTTGACACCGCGTTGCCTTCATTTTGTAATAGCTTTCATTATTGCAATCCAGCTTTCATCATTTCAAATCTCATTACTGTTCTCTCAATTGTTGGCATTGGTTTTCCCACACGGCACTGACAATCTAGTCTAGCGTGTGGCGGGGACCTCATTTGGCGGACAGCAACCACCCTGACATCAGTTGCTTAGCCTTACGTCGCCCTTCCAAAGAATCTCAGGAAGGCGCCGCGTAACAGTTCGTATCAGAGCCTAAGCTCGACATCGGACGAGGGAACGTACTGGCATCACCACCATTTCTGACCATGGTGAATCATGGGGACCGCATTGCGGCCCTTGAGGAGACGGTTGACGTACTACGACCCATTGTAGAAACGGTGCCGGAACTGAAAATCAACTTACTGCAAAGGTTGGACGACCTGGACCGCAGGATGGCCCAGGCCGAAGTTGACATCGGAAACATGAGCCGCGACTCTGAAGGAGACCGGCAAACGGCAGCTACTGAGGCAGCCGAAATTTTTGATAAATTCGAGGGCCTCCAACAGGAGCGCGCCGAGAATTTAGCCCACAGGGCACAAGACGCAGACAGGATGACCGCCATGCAGCAATCTATCGACAACTTGACAAACCAGCTCAACGTTGTCAATGCTGCGCTACAGGGCTTACTTCGAGGCGGTGGAAATCAAATCGGGGGCGCTATGAACCCCGCTCCCTTGGCACAGAAGCTGAAAATTCCTGAGCCAAAGTCATACAGTGGGGCTAGGAATGCCAAAGAAGTGGAAAATTTCATTTTCGACATCGAGCAGTATTTCGATGCCGTGGGAGGCCTAGAAGAAGCTAAAAAGGTAGCAACTGCTGCCATGTATCTTCAGGGTGATGCTAAGCTCTGGTGGCGAGTGAAGTACGAAGCCATCAGGGCCGGTGAAGATGCTCTGGAGACATGGGCGGAACTGAAGGCAGCCATACGCCTACAGTTCTTTCTCGAAAATGTTGAGTACAATGCAAGAAGAAAACTACGGGAGCTCCGCCAGACCAAATCAGTGCGGGACTACGTGCG
>ML268453.1:12712-29121 GCA_005239495.1 Nicotiana undulata | reverse complement strand
AGGGGGTATCAAGCATTCAAAACTTTCTAGCAAGCAAATCTCTGTACTGGTGTCTCTACCCCTCGACACCGCGTTGCCTTCATTTTGTAATAGCTTTCATTATTGCAATCCAGCTTTCATCATTTCAAATCTCATTACTGTTCTCTCAATTGTTGGCATTGGTTTTCCCACACGGCACTGACAATCTAGTCTAGCGTGTGGCGGGGACCTCATTTGGCGGACAGCAACCACCCTGACATCGGTTGCTTAGCCTTACGTCGCCTTTCTAAAGAAAAAAAAAAGACTATTGCAAAAGGTCTTTTCTTAGACTTAATCAACTAGGATTTGCTAGCCTATTTTAAGTTAGTTATGGACATCAACTCAATTCTTTATTTTAAATAAGGTGGACATTAATTCAAGTATAAATCCTGTAAGCACTCCGATTTCCCTTTCAATTTTTAATCCCTTGATAGTTTATGTGTCACACTCTACCATTCAGTTACACATAAGTGATGTGATAATGAGCACTACCACAACTTTGACCATGATTAAAGCAACACACCAAATTCACAACAGCTCTTGAGAGCTAAATTCTAGCGAGAAGTAAAGGTCATAGTGTCAAAATGAAAAAGAAAAAAAAAGGTATGGGTACTTCTCTTATGATTATTATATACATGATTACAGCAATAAACCTTTTTACAAAAGCAGGCTAAATCTTGGTAGAACAAAACTAGGGTAAATTCGAAGAAAATAGCATACTTTATATAAGATGTCAATCCTTTACTTATCTACAACTTCAGATAAAAAAGAAATCCACATTTTACAAGCTATACATAAGTATTCCACAAAAAATTTCATAAGATATTCTTATATTTTTATTTTTTTGAATTATTTTTAGTCGGGTCCCCATCCGTATTAGAATCTGTATCTCAGAATCTTAGAATTTACATTTCGAAGGATCCGACCTCTAGATCTGCACCCTTGTCAGACGCCCGCACCCGTGTCCGAGCAACTTAGCTTACGAGAAAGCAGTAAAGAGACGGGCAAAAAGGACCTAATCTCTACGCAAGTAAAAGAGCTAGAAACCTGCATTGTTCATGATGACTAGAATTCCTGGATAAGTTAAGCTTCTTAGGAGACTCTGCAATTGCTATTTTCACAGTAGTCGCAATATCCCCAACTGGGTCTGTGGTTACTGTGGCAGCTTGGGAGTTGAGTGATTCGCCCGCAGAAACCACTATGGTGAGTACAGATTGATCCACATTTTCAGTAGCTAAGCCATGATTGCTGGCCTCCGCATTCTGCTTTTCAATATCCAATGGATCACCACAGTGGCCACCCAGGGCGGTACTATCATGCCGGACTACACCGACATCCTGCATTGGTAACAACTATGAATGACCAAGCCAGAACGTCGCTATCCCTCTGCAACCTTTTTTAACATTCCTCCTACACAAAAACAGGCTCAGGCTTGATATAAAGCTGAAATTATTTGGTTCACTATACTGATACAAGATAAATAAATCTAATCAAGCAAACAGTTTGACTACTACATCTGAAAAATTCAATTTATCCAAAGAGGAATCTAACGCACGGTATTATGAGCATAAAACCACAGGAATTCTTTTTCGGTTATCAATGTTTACTTACGTGGATGAAACTTTAAATAAAGAGCATACATTTACCAGCAAGCTCACACATTCATACGCAAGTCTGCATATAAACACACATGACAATATCTAGCATGGAGGCCTAACGTGGTGGAGCCAGGAAAAATGCAAGAATGTGACGATTAGGATGCTGACGTATGACCTAAAGTAACTTTTGTACCCCCTCATTCAACAGATTTAAAGTTTCCCATATGTCAAGGGGATTTTTTTTATATAAGATAAGAAGAAAAGAAGGGAAGCTCAGACGCACAACTCATCGTCCTGTAAAGTCGGAAAACAGCAGAGACCCTTATCACCGCATAGACGCACAGATATCATCACAGCTAACCCAGGGATGCACCAGCCGGTAAACATATGTCAAGGGGATTCAAAACCTTATATATACCCCAAAAAAAGTTGTTTTTACTCTATTTTGTGCAGTACAATTTTCCGATTAAGGGGATTTAATTGAACATAACCCTGCCACTGGCCGCCTAATTACGAGAAGAAGAGTAAATCAAACCTCAAAAACCATGAAACTAAGTGATCCATCTAAGATGTACAGAAGCACAAAGTAACTGAAATTAAATTTTTTTTTTTTTTTTTTTAAAAAAGACTACGTTTTTCACACTCATTTGAGCAAAATCCACATCCAAAACAAGCAGAAGGGAAAAGAATGCTAATATCCCATCTCATAATTCTCCTGCAGTTACCAGTTTCAATCCCTCAATTGTCATCTAAACGGGGAAAAAAACAACTCCTGCTTTGCCATCTCAGTAAACAAATTTGGCATAATCGAATTTAACTTTGAAGCGTCCAATCAAGCGAGAAATAAAGGGAACTAAAAACGCTGTTAGGTAAAGATATACAGAAATGTTACATACGTTGAGCAGAAGCGAGTTGAGTAAGACGGTAGCGATGAGTGTTGATTCAATGGAAAAAGTAGAGGAGGACGGACCTGGATTTTCTCAACAGTATCTCTACATATTCACTGCATAATATCTGACTTTTATGGAGCTACCGAACAGACGGAGTCACTGCTGTCCTTATTTACTGGCGGTTTGGCAGCCGATTTGGTTTGTGGATTAAAAACATTATGCCCTTTTGTCCACTTCGCCTATGCAAGTGTAGTCTATTGTTTAACTACCACAAGCAAATTGTCGTCTTTAATGGTGCCAAAGGGGTGGGCCGGGTTGACTAAAAAAGTGACGGGTCGATTGCTAATTTGGGCTGGTTACCTGTTTTTTAAAGGAAAATATCACTTTATACCCATTAATTCCAAACTATTTACCTTTAATGCTCAGGCCCAAATTATTTACTACTCCTACCCATAAGACTCAAATTGTTTACCTGATTTTTTACTCGTTATTGAAGTTGGGGTGTTGACCTTGAAATGGTGATCAGTGCTAGGGGAGGCCCACGTGAAAGGGCTCCTCTTAACCACACCGACAAAAAAGGCAGAGACTTGATAAGAATAAATTAAACTATTTGTGTTCAATGGTCGAAAGGTATTGGAACTGGATTGTTTTGCTCTAGGATTTATACTCAGTTACTCATTTTCTTAAATTATTTAAACTATTTATCCTTGAATTATTTTCTTGTTTTCTACTTATTGACTTACTTGTAATTTGTTCTTGCAAAATTATTCTTCCATTTCCCTTATAATATGTTGAAATGGATGTAATTTCAAATCTGAAAAAAAAATTGAAACTCCATATGAATGAGTTCAAAATGCCAGATCTGATTTTTTATAGTGTTTTACTATTGAAATTCGTTAGTTGTTGTTCTTTGATGTGTAGATTGTACATTTGATGTTGGTTTTTGGAGATTTATTGTACAAAAACTTAATTTCACCATTGAAGGACCTTGAAGCTCGAAACTCATAACTTGGTCTGTTTGAGTTTTTAATTGCTTTGATCTGATCCTGCATGAGTTTGTTTGAAAAGTTGATTAGAGGTTGTAGCTAAAGTTTTAGTCAATTTGGTAGAGATTTTGTAGTAGATTTTAGAAATTTGGGTTGAAATATAGTTGGACCGGAGAAGAGGACGAATTTGTATTGTATACCCAAATAGTATACAAATATACAATTTTGGTATACCATTTATTCCAAACTATATACCCCATTAGTATAGCTATATACTATATAGGTATTATATGCTAGTTGAATCATTTTTTGATTGTATTAGCTACATTTAATTGGTACAATATTTGATTTTCTTTTAATAATGTAATATAGTAGAATATCTTGAAATACTTTATTATATTAATATGTGGTACACTATTTTCTTTTCTCTTTATGCGTGTGCGTTATGTAATAGTAGTATAGACATATAGTTGCCGGAAATTAATCAGCAAAATTGTATACCATGTTGGTATAGTTATATGTCATATTGGTATCATATGGTAGTTTGAACATTGTTTTGGTTGTTTTAGCTGCATTTTAAGTGAATTCTATTATGAAATTATTTATATGAACATGATTTGCAGTGCTGGAATTTTTGTGTGCCGATGGACATAAATTATGTGTATTATGTAATAGTTTTTATAGTTATAGGCAATTGTTGGAACAACCTCATACAACTATATACCCCTATTAGTATACATAATGAGCAAATTATTTTGTGAATATTTAGCTTACAATACGAGCATGTAATTTTCTCACGCTTTTATTGCGTCCTTTAATGTTATAGTATAGTAGTATAGTCGCAGGTAGTTGTAGCAATATTCTAGAGAAATCATATGCTATGTTGGTATACATACATACCATATTGGTATCATATGGTACTAGAAGTCTTTTTTGCTACTTATACTTTTATTGTATTTTTTAATATTTTATTATCGTTTTTATTCTAACTAGTACATATGGAGATTTGGTTGTTGTAGACTATATTTTATTGCTCTATAATTGGTTGTATTACTGCTAATGGTAGAGTGTGTACTGATATTTGTAGGGAAAGAGATCAAATTTTGCATGGCAATCACGTGTTGATTCTTAGAATCTGATTATGTAATTTATGATGCTCAACAGTAGTTAGTGTGATATTCAGTGAATTAGATCAAGTGACAACTGATATTATTTCAGTTTAATAATTGAATTTAAAAATGAGAAAGAAAAACAACACAAGGTATATTATACTAGTTATATTAAAAAAACGAAAAAGGGTTTAAAATGCTCCTAAACTATTGGAAAATATATTTTAAAAAAACCTTCATCCATCTATTGGGCTAAAAATACCCCTCCATCCACTTTTTTGGTTCACTTATGCCCTTTGATCGTTAGATCAACGCTAAATTAAAAATAATTATTATTCTTTTTGCAAAACTTAAAAAAAATATTTTGCAAAATATTTTCACTTTTTTAAACTAATGCACATAGTCCACTAATTTAGTGAAGTCTTCTTTTTTTTTTCTTCAGTTTTTACAAAAAAATATTTTTTTTTCAATTTTTTCAATTTTTTTTAAAGCAATGTTTTTCAAAATTAAAAAAGAAATGTAAAAACAGAAAAAAAAAATTAATAAAATATTTTCGTTTTTCAAAAACTGAAAAAAATATTTTCAACAAAATATCTCGTTTTTGAAATTTTTTAAAAAAAAACGATAATACTTTTTCGTAAAAAAAAAATGAAAAACGAAAATAAAACGAAATGCTTTAAAAAAAAACTGGAAAAAAATATTTTTCAAAAACGAAAATATTTTGTTGAAAATATTTTTTTCAGTTTTTAAAAAACAATGCTTTAAAAAAATTGAAAAAAATGGAAAAAAAATGTGTAAAACCTAAAGAAAAAAGAAGAAGACTTCACTAAATTAATGGACTATTGGTGTATTAGTTTAAAAAAACGAAAATATTTTGCAAAATATTTCTTTTTTAAGTTTTACAAAAAGAATAATAATTATTTTTAATTTAGCGTTGACCTAACGGTCAAAGGGCATAAGTGAACCAAAAAAGTGGATGGAGGGGTAGTTTTAGCCAAATAGGTGGATGAAGGATATTTTTAAACCTTTTCCAATAGTTTAGGGGCATTTTGAATCCTTTTCCGTTAAAAAAAGGTGAACAAATATTTACTATATCAGTTATATTTTTGTATTGTATAAAAAAAGAATAATAAAAAATAGTGAAAACAATAAATGAAATTGGATTATGAAGAGAAAAAGAATATAAAAGAAGAAGTTAAAGGAAATTAGAAAAGGAAAAAAGAAAAAAATAAGAAGAAAAAAGAAAGGAGAAAAGAAAGAAAAAAAGAAAGGAAAAGAAACATATAAATAAAAAAGAATTAGAGAAAAAAGAGAAATCTCCCCACAAAAACTACTATGGGAATGAGATGTAATTAGTTTGATAGGTAGGAAAATAAATGGGTAGACAATGGTAAATAGTTTTATTTTTGTGGGTAATTGTGTCATTCCCCCATTTTTAAAGGGAATTTACCAGCTATGTCCATTTATAAGTAGTTCATTACAAAATTTGGTCATAAAATATTACTAATTTTAGCCAATTAGCTATTTGTAGCAAATAAATATCAAAATTTTGCTTTGTTTTGAGTGGGTGTTATTAGAATAGATTGGTCACAACTTAAGGAGCTTGAATCTCAGTTTTGGGATGATTTGGTGAAATTTTGAGGTGGTTTGAATTGAAAATTCGAATTAAAAACTGAACATGAAAAAAATGATGTGTGTCGTATCATTTGTGTATCACATATGTATCATACTTGTATCACATGTATATCTATGTATACATGTGTGTGAGATACATACGTGATACATGTGTCGCACAAGACTTTTTTGAACTCGATTTAATTACGAATTTTGATACAAAACCAGTCCAAATCACCTTCAATCTTCCTCAAATTTTGTATATTGACTTATCTATATATTTTCAATGAATTTCAACTATACCCATTGAAAACGTTTTTTTTTGTTTAGATTTTTGAAATATTGTATATATTTTTGTATTTCATCACCTTATTTGCTACATCAACCATGAAATTTCCTTTACGTCTTGTATCTAGTGTTGTTAATCACGCTTAAAAATATGGAAGGTGATTGTTGCATGTGATTCTTTGAGAGAAAGAACCCTATTATTTGGTTTTTTAATTTTTGTTGGCTAGTTTTGGTAAGTCTATGACTAATGGCTAAAGATTGGTAAGTTGAAATTTATATGAGACATTTGTGTAAGTTTTCCTTTTTTAAACCGGTTTTAACGGGTATGGGCCAATCCGGTGAAATTATGAATCGGAACGGTTACGGACCTAAGGGGCCAGGCCGGGCTTATTTAATTTTTTTATATTTTGTATAACTATCATAAATTTTATTAATGTAAGTAAAAATGTAAAACAAATAAACAATCTTATAAAAAGAGTGTTTGAACAACGGATGCAAAGACTTTAAAATCCTTATATTTGAATATTTCATTAAGAATTTAAGATAATATAATATAATGAAGATGGAAAAAAATTACACTTATAATTTGCAAGTTCTTTTTTTATTTCAAACTTGCAAATTAAAGTTTACATTTAACAACAACTATTTTGTGCTCTTTTTGTTTTTGCCTTTGTGAGGGCGCATTCGGGTCCTTTCCCCTTTTTGTAGAAGGACGAAGCTTTTGTAAAGTGATTGTTTTGTAATGACATAGTGGTTGTCTTTTGGTTGCATGCTTTTGTTTACCCGTTCTCTGTCTATTTGTGGCGGTATTGTCGTTTGTGGGCAGCTTACTTGTCGACTTGAGGTCTATATTTTGCCTTTCACCGAATGCGATCGATTCGATCGTGAGCGTTCAAAGTCGGGAGTAAATATTCGAGGCGAGGTCGAATGCGGTCGACTCGAAATCGAATGTAAGTATTCGAAGTCGAAAATATTCAAGCGGGGTCGAATGTGAAGTAATTCGAGTGAGGTCGAATGTGAAGTAATTCGAGCGAGGTCGAATGTTAGGTAATTCGAGCAAGGTCGAATGTTAAGTGATTCGAGCGAGGTCGAATGTTAAGTGATACGAGCGAGGTCGAATGTAAAGTAATTCGAGCGAGGTCGAATGTTAAATAATTCGAGCGAGGTCGAATGTAAAGTAATTCGAGCTAGGTCGAATGTAAAGTAATTCGAGCTAGGTCGAATGTAAAGTAATTCGAGCTAGGTCGAATGTAAAGTAATTTGTGCGAGGTCGAATGTTAACTAATTCGAGCGAGGTCGATGTTAACTAATTCGAGCGATGTCGAATATTAGGTAATTCGAGCGAGGTCGGATGTTAAATAATTCGAGCGAGGTCAAATGTTAAATGATTCGAGCGAAGTCGAATTTTAGGTAATTCGAGCGAGGTCGAATGTTAAATAATTCGAGCGAGGTCGAATGTTAACTAATTCGAGCAAGGTCGAATATTAGGTAATTCAAGCGAGGTCGAATATTAGGTAATTCGAGCGAGGTCTAATGTTAAATAATTCGAGCGAGGTCGAATGTAAAGTAATTCGAGCGAGGTCGAATGTAAAGTAATTCGAGCGAGGTCGAATGCTAAGTGATTCGAGCGAGGTCGAATGTAAAGTAATTCGAGCGAGGTCGAATGTTAAATAATTCAATTGACGGCTTGGCTTTTGCTGGCGAGCGGTCGATGCCTCCTGGGCGAGCTAAACCCGATCCATTAGATTTCACTCTTGTCGGGGAACATCTTAAGTTGCTCTGGCGAGCCAGCCCAGTCTGTTGTGTTTTACTATTGTTGGAGGATATCAGGCGTGGCTTTGGCGAGCCAGCCCCAGTCCGTTTTGGATGAAGCCATGTTCCTGCTTTTGTCATTCCAACGAGAAAAAGAAAACAAAGAATGATAGATGGGATTCGATAGGGTCTGTTACCTTAGCCAATCGTGTCGGAGGGGGGGGGGGGTTGTTCATGTTGCGTGGCTGCCTACTCTGTTCCTCGCCCGAATATCTCGCTTAAATACATTCGTTGGGGTTTTGGGGTTCCATCTCGGAGTTTTTGGACATGCACGCATTAGGAAAATATGTTATGTAATTTTTATAGGAAGCAAAATGTGTGGAGTACGTGCTACTACGGGAGATGAGATGCGGTGTGCTCCTCATTTCAGTGTGCTGTGAAGTGGGCTAGTCCCTTATCTAAAAGTGGAAAAGATAGTCTCATTTTCCAAGTGGGGTTGTTGTCGCACGAAGTGTGCGACGATCGGGGGTTCCGTTTATCACATGCGTGACGAGCCCCTATTGTTACTACAAAAGAGGTTGAGCTGGTTTCGAGATCTAGAGGGAACTATGGTATTAATTGAGAAATCCCCACAGACAGCGCCAAATTCTTTGCGCAAAAACTAGATGAATCTTTTCACAATACCAATTACATATAGGATAAGGGCAAATCTCAATTAAGCATAATTAACTTCAGATCAAATTACATAAGTATGAATACCAGGTAGCATGTGCTCGTCAAAAATCGTTGATAATTACAGGAATGAGTTCACTATGAGTGGAAGATTTACATTTTAGAAGATCACCTCTTACCCGTGTGCGGGTGGCTAATTTCTTTCCATAGAAGTTCTCAATTCTTTCCCCTTTTTTCTGGGCTTCTAGGGGTCTCCCTCTTCTTGTATTAGAGAATCCTCTTTCTAGAGATCTTGCCAGCCCCCCTTTTCGTGGTTTCTCCTCCTTTATTTATACTCCCATGTCCTCTCTTCATTTCCTGGTCCTTAACCGAATAATTTTTCCCCGTCTCCCTTTCTGTCGTGTCATAATTCATGATGACTGTTCGACAGAGCAGACTTGTTGTCAGCCCGTCCTCAGGTACGACCAACGTCTTGCGGGGTCGTACCCGTCGAAGCATAACTGCGACCCGATAGTCCGATTGATGATTCGGGGGGTGCCGGCTTCATGGACAAATTTTGACCCATACAAAACTTACAAGTGTTCACAATACATAAATGATTTCTAGTTAAGTTTGAGTGGTTAAGTGACAAATCTAATACTACTATATTTTGATTACCAAAAAACGAATATTTGGACTTCTTGATATTTTCACTCTCTCTTATCCGCAAAAAAAAGAAAAAAAAACACAGCCGGGAAAGAAGGCGTATCGACATGAGCAGGCTTGCTGTATTACCCATTCAAAGCCCCTGCTCCTCTTCCGCTGCCTCTATTTGCCATTGGGCTCCGCGTTTAAGTAGGAAGGCGCATTTGAGAAGAAAGGCGACAGTATTCTGCTCGGCAGATGAAGTGGATTTCAAGGTGCTCACTTCTGTCACAAGTAGTTATAATAACATAGTTATCCTCGACACTCCCGACTCACGTGTTCTGCTTCTCGACTCTTCCAGTATGTGAGATAGTAGCTTTTTCTCAAATGATTTTCATTCCGTCGCTTATTTTTTTTCTAAGGATTTTATGGTTTATTTTTGCTGGGGACAGATAATGTACATAGCATTCTTCACAAGGGAAACAAGTGGACTGATGCATATTGGGTATGCCATTGCTTCATTTTCTTTTTATTAATGTCTATATTCTTCTCATAGTTGTCTAATTCTCACATTATTTAAATCAAAATGTATGGTGGGCATTTGTGTGTGGACATAATAACATCTAGGTAGGCTGTCTACATCTTACCTTGGGTGCGGCCTTTTCCAATTCCTGGACCCTACATGAATGAATGCGGGATGCTTTGTTCGCTGGCCTGTCCTTTATTGTTTAATTACTAATGTAGTGCATTCAACTTCCTAATGTGGTACAGTTTCTTCTATTTGATTACCAGGATGAGTTTGCCACCTTGCCGGCCATTGTTCCAAGGGGTCCAATTGCAATTTTTGGCTTGGTAATTTAGGTTCTTTTAATGATTTTTGACAAAATATATCACTAATACATCAACTTTTCTTAACAAATGCAAGTTTGAAATCTTACAGCTACTTACCTGCTAATTTTCAGGGGGGCGCAACTGCTGCACATCTGATGCTTGAACTATGGCCTTCTTTGCAGCTTGTTGGATGGGAGATAGATGAAATCGTAATAACCTTTCATTATCATTTCCTAGCTTTTCTCTTTTATAGAGCATATTTATATTTTGATATCTCAAATGCAATCTTTCACTAGCATATCTTGAACCTTGGTGCATTGCAAGAAAGACAGAAAATATAAATCTAGAGGATTTCAATGCTATGATACTTATGTTTTTTTCACTTGATCCAAAAAAAAAGAATTTGAGTACTGTGTCATTCACAACTTTTTAGAGTCTTAAATTAGTCTTATAAGTATTATTTTGTCAAGGAAACGCCTCTGTTGCATCAGCTATTTTGTTGATAATCAAAACCATGGAAAGCAGAGAGGAAGGTGACATGAAACCCTAACTTCATGCTTTTTGATTTGAATAAGTACCCTCTCCTTTACACTAAGATACATCCTGTAGAGCCAGTAGCAAAAAGTGCAGAACTTATGGAAAACAATCAATGCACTATGCAGATATGGGCATAGGCATACCGCTCCATTCCAAAAGAGTAGAATGATATTGAAGTTTAGGCAATTACAAGAATTCCAAGAATTACGAGAAAGATCTTTGGTTTGGGAAAAAAAGGTATGGATATGCATACTCTTTGGAACAAGCTTAGCCAATGAGAGTGACTTATTTAACCTCCTTGTTGTAGTCAGTAAAAGGACACCTCATAGGGTCTGTGACTTGGCAATGGTGAAAATCAATCAATGGAACACTAAAGGCCTTAGCTTCTGCTAATTAATATTTCCAAAACCAAAACAGGAAATATAAGAAGAAAATTATTTCCTTGGGTAGACATTAGAATATGACCAGAGGCAGGATAAAGAAAATCATTGCTATCAGTTTGAAATTCAAAAGTTTAACAGGTCTGTAGTAACTTTCCAGCAGGTTCATTCAGTGTGGCAATTGAAACTGATCTCCATTGTATTTAGGAATTGAACGTTTACAAAATCATATGAGCATGTGTTGCATACTAGAAATTGCTTTGGGGTTTTCATCCATTTTTGGCAGCTCGTCATTCGTCAAGCTACTTGTTGCCATTCAGTTTTAATTTTTTCGTCTCTAACTTATGTAGTGATCTTAGTAACTGAAAGTTGCATGGAGCTCCAGAGTTGATTGTCATATAAATGACACAGATCTCTAGTGATTCGTGTTGTACATCTCTGAGGAGGAAATTATGCCTAGAACCGCCTCTAATTTAGAGTCACAACATATGATGAATTCATAAAATACCTAGTGATACCCTTGAAAATACACGTGCATTTGTGGTGCTTCTGTACTTCAAAAGTGCACCAAAAGAAACACACACAAAGAAAAAAGATTCAAGTTTTCTTGGTGTTTTAAGTTCAAAGCGCAACTAAAGCATGAACTTTGATGAAAATATTACAAAGGAAGAAATACATGTGTAGTGCATGAATAATTTGTTTTCTCCGGTGCATGAACAGATTATAATAAAAAACAACAATAATATTGAAAAAGGAACTTTTAAAACCACTCTCACTTAAGTGAAATGCTTGTTGCCCAATATCACCCTCTTCAAGATAGAATCCATGGTCGATGATGCACATGTTTTATCGCCTTGGTGCCTGCACGAAAGAGCCTCTAAGCGAGTGGAGCATCAAGCCTGTCTTGCTCCTTGTTTGAGGAATTTAGCACTCCTCAGCAGCAATACTGGTCGTTCATCATTTATCTGTTGGATTTTTATCTTTTATAAATTTCCGGGCAGCCTGTTTTGCACCTAGTTTGAGGAATTTAGCACTCCTCAGCAGTATTGGTTATTTGTCATTTATTTGTTAAATTTTAATCTTTTAGAAATTCCGTGCATCTTATGTTGTGAATTCTTGATTGAGGCTAGGCTACTGACATGTGCTAGTGCAGAAAATATACCTATGGCAAAGGAAATTGCAAAAGTAATGAAAATTGTAGAATTCATTGGGACTAGAAAAGGGAAAAGAAGAAGAGACAAAACTCTTATTTGAAGTTTGTTGGTTAAAAACATAGTACTAGAGAGCTGTTTATATAGGAGTTTTTCCTTTTCGTTAACATGAAAAAGAAAACTTCCTAATTCGTAGGATTCTAATATTTATGACATAGTCATTAAGTTTTAGTGTTTTACTTTATATTATTTCTTTAATTTTCTTGACTTTCAAATTCCCCTTAAAATCAAGATGGTGAAGCAACTTGAGTTCGCCCATTTCTAAGATAAGAAATATTAGAATTGGAACAGTAAACAATCGTCCAGATAGTGTCGTTAGAATATAAACAATCACCAGAAAGAATCTACTCTCAATCATTGAAGAAATGTGCTGTTGCACAAATCTCCTTGATATCATTGAACTAGCTTGAACTGGTGGCCAAGCAACAATTGGAAAAGTCACCAGAGCAGTGATCAGAAAAGTTTCTGGAAAAGTTGTAGGAATAGTGACCATAACAAGTGGTGCGCTCAGAATATCTTATTTGGGATTGCCACCTGAAGGAGGCACTGCACCGCTGGAACAGCCACCAGAATACATTTTTTAAAATTATTCTCTTTATTCTCAATAATAACACGATCATCTAGAATGTTTTACACAATATTCTTAATCTTTCATACATTTTTGTTCGGAATTTTTTGTTTTGGAAATTGATCCAATTACTTGGAGTTCAAGGAGCTTAATGCTGTTGAGAAAAAGGAGCTTAATACTGTCATCTGACCTTTAAAACTGAATTATTCAAGTCATTGTCCAATTCATCATGTTTGATTTGTGAAAATGAGTTACAAAATGGCTTTTCTCATTCATTCCAGTTGATTGAAAAAGCAAGAGAATATCTTGGGCTCTCTGATCTGGAGAAACATAATGAAGGTGGTGGTGTATTGGAAGTTCATATTGGAGATGTATTTTCTCCATCTGTTAATATTCCTGGAGGTTATGCAGGTATATCACTGCCTTAATCAAACAGAAGAATGTTTAGTCAGCCTTTTAATTGCTTTATGATGGAAGGGAAGTTCTTATCCTCCAGTAAATGATTGTTCTTCCATCTGGTTCCTGCAGTTGAAGCGTTTGAAATAATTTTCTTCCGTGGAAGCCTCTTCCTTGATTTATCATACTTTTTAACTTGTTTTGCCACGCATAAGAAGTGAGCATTCGAAATATTGACATTGAAACATTCTAGGTTTGACATCTATCCAATGTTTACTTAATTCTCCAAAATGATAATTTCAGGTATAATAGTTGATTTGTTTTCTGATGGAAAGGTTTTGCCCCAACTTTTAGAGGTATGCTTAAGTGCACAGTTTTGATAGTCATGCATTTCGTAGTAATTTTGACAGTCATGCACAATTTACTTGCTATCGGTACTTCTTTCATATTCTTTATTGCTATCTTCAATTTAGTTTTCTAAATATATTGTCTTGCTATGAATTGCTATCAGCGCTTTTTCATCTTCTTTAGCCGAGGGTCTATCGGAAACAGCTTCTCTGCCCCCCTCCCCCTCCCTCTGTGGGTTTTTCACTGAGTTGTTGTTATTGCTATCTTTACAGACAATGCTTGCTTATCTTCTCATAAACTAATGTTGTTGATATTAGTATCTCTTTTTTGGAATAATATCATGTTGATTTTCTTTTTGGCTGCTAATAGAGTTGATATTTGAGTCAATCCTTTGGCACCCAATTAGGTGTGTGGTATTCTGGACAAGTACTTTTTCTGGTAGTTATTTAGAGTAGTACTTTATAAATTCTATAGTAGCATTTCGTTGTACCACTATTTTACAAAGTACTTTGTGTTTAATATACAAATTAATAAATATTCGCTTTGATTTGTCTGGTACCTGTGTCGTTGAGATAGCAGGTACCCGGTGAAATAGTCGAAGTGCGCACAAGCTGGCCTCGGCACCATATTATCAAAAAATAAAAGATCGTTTTGATTTGGCAGTGGGGAAAATTGTCAAGTAGTACCTAAATATTAACCAACAGAAGTTTCATAAGCTCCAAATTTGAGCATTTGCTATACTCATTTGTTGAAAGCTCTACTAGTGATATACACTTTCAACATTTACCAAACACTAGACAAAGGTTCATTTCATGTTGAAAGTGCTAATTTCTCAAGTGCACCCCCAGTGGGACCTAGATTGAGTATGACCTGCAGATCTACTCTCATTTTTATTGAATAAGTAGATATATATATATATTCACCAAAATGACAAGTATTGAGTTGCTGGTACTCTTAATTCACCTGTATGTGCTTTTTTGATTCATAAAATTCACCCTTGTGCATCTATTGTTGTCTGGTTCATGGTGGTAGATTTCTAGGATCTAATGCATTTGTTTCGGCTTTCCTTGACAGGTCACAACTTGGTTGGAGATGAATAAGATGTTGATGCCCAATGGTCGGCTCATGGTGAATTGTGGTGCTGCTACCAAAGAATGGTCTAATACTTCTTCTGAAATGATCCAACCAGAAATTTCCGAAAAGGATGATCCTAGGGAACTAAACGCAACTATCAACGCATTATGCAAGGCATTTCCTGGGCAGGTAGGGTAATTGAATTCCATTTATCTTCCTTAAAGCAGGACGCACATGAAGGCGTGAAGCTTCATCGAGTTATAGGAGCATCTGGAAGAACCAAAATTTGTAGCTCTTTATTTTCTCATTAAAAGCAGTATAAATTTTTGTGGCCGCTCTTGGTTTCCCAGCTGCCTTTTTTGTCATTCTCTTTTAAAAGGTTACCTAGGAATGCAACTATGAAAGCAATACTTTAATCCAGTGAATCATGGAGGCTTTTGGAAAGTAATCTCAGCCATTTATAATTCGAAAGTGCCTTTATCAAGATATGCAATTTGGTAGAGAAATCCTGTTTAGTAATTATGACATACTCTATGTCGTATTTATTTGACACAGTGACTTGACTTACAGATTAAAAACATTTTGGTTCATTCGAAAGAAATCAGTAGTGGTAGATGAAAGTTGAGTGAGTTTGTGAAAATAGTATGGTACATATAATTTCAGAAATTCATCAACAACAACAACATCAAACCCCAGTATGTTGCCACAAGTGGGGTCTGGGGAGGGTGGTGTGTACGCATATCTTACCCCTACCTAGTAAAGGTAGAGAGGCTGTTTCCAATAGACCCTCGGCCGAAAGAGAATTTTCAGAAATTCATCAAACAGCACAAACAATATGGGAGTTTGGTCTTGACCAACTGTTACCATTATCTGTGCACCAGATAAATGGTTTCAGGCACCAAACCCCTGTATCTTTGGTCACGGCACCAGTCCCATCATAATTAACAATGATCACTTGAAACAGCTGTACTGTCTTAAAATTTTTTCCATCTTTTAGAAGGAATTCTTGACTTTTCAAGTTCATCAAGGTATACCGTATATGGATGCAATGTAATGGTGTACTCTGTAAATGTGTGATAATGTCTAGAAGTGTGCAATTGCGTGGTGCGATATAGGAAGGACTGGTGATTCTGCTTAGTTTATGATAGCTTGCTATAGCTTAGCATGAAACCGTTCAGAGGGTTTCAGTGACATTACAATTTCATGGCATATAAATATTGTTATTTGCTGTGTGCACATTAAGAATATTCTGGTCTTTTGAATGCCACTATGCATTTTGCTCTCTGTCTTTACCTGCTATGACTAATAGTTTATTATTCTGAAATGGCAGGTAAGCTGGAAAAAGTTGCCAAAGAGAGCAGGAGAAAATTTTCTTGCGCTGACAGGACCATTACCAGATTTGGCTATTTGGTCTGCTCGTTTCCCGGATCAATTAAGCTCAAGTGTCAAAGAATGGAGAAGTTGCACGTCTTCGTGATTTTTGATTCGTGCCAATAGAAAAGGTCCTCCCTCC
>ML268453.1:0-12436 GCA_005239495.1 Nicotiana undulata | reverse complement strand
CCCCCAAATTCCCAATTTTCAGCTAGATTCCAAATTTCCAGTAGGTGGGCTGTTTTAACAAATACTATGTCTTCCCGTATAGGAGATCTTCCTTTCCAGGTTTTTATTTTCGTGTAAGTGATTGTTTTATCAGAAGGAAAGCAAAGGGATGGAATCTGTATATATTGGCCCACAGGCAACCATCAGACGCTACCTAGTCACCCTTAATCCCTCTGTGAGTAGCCTGTTTCTGTCTTGATTTGCAGTAGTCTCCGATCTCTTCAGCTGTCCCTTTGCGTATTAGTATTACGTGATGATTATTACTGAGAGTCTCAAATCTGCTAAAGCTAGGATATACTTTGAGTTGTAACTACGCCATTACCAATCGTGGAACCAGGTGTTCACTCCTCTTGGTAGCTTCAATCATATAGCTATCTTATCAAAGTTTGTGATGGTTTAACACATGAATTGTGCATGCTTAATCCATAGGCAGGCAGTTTTGAAAAATAATCCAGGCAAGATCATTGTTTTCTCAATTTTGGCGGAGAAACTAATGTCTCCTGAAATATAGTTGCAGAAATGTGTGACATCTCATCCAAAAGTTTAATCTGTTAGAGATTTCATACTTTTATTTACTTAATTATATCACTGTAGAATTGGATTCACACTTATGGGGAGTGCATGATTTTGCTACTACTTTGTGTTTATAATGTGATGGCTGCTAATATAAGCATTTTGATGCTTAAAGATTATGACAAGATCATAAACAAGTAGCAGCTCAGAAAGCTTCTTATTACCCTTACACAGAATTATAACGTAGCAAAGTTTCACACACAGCAAACCATAAAAAAAAGGAAAAACGGTCGCAGACCACTAGCGAATATCACCCCCTTCCTCAAGTCATCCACACATAGCGAATGAGGAGAAAGAGTACCAAATGCAACTGTAAATTGTTTTTGGTAGTGAGACTGGAAGTCACATTTTCCAGAGTCCTCCACCTTTATTTTCAAGCACGCAATAGTATAATAAGTTAAGCTATTAGAAGTTGGAACAACACCCTTCCTTCAGCAGGCTAGCGGCGGAAGCTCCTAACCTGGCGTGGTGTCTCAGTAATATCATCCCCTCGAAGTTTGACGAGCGTATAAACAGCTGCCCCTGCAAGAGCCCCCAGAGTTGGAGCCACTAGGTATATCCACAATGACTTGTAATTTCCTGCTGCAACGGCTGGCCCCAAAGTTCTTACTGGATTCATGGAAGCACCGCTTGATGGCCTGCTTATTCCAACATTTCAAAAACCAAAAAAAAGAGTTACTGGATCTGCTTTGGCAAAGTCTTAGTTAAAAGCCTAGCTGAGAATTCTTTTCTCACAATTGGAATGAGAGCATTTAGCTCTCTACTTACTGTTTACTTGTGCAACATTTTTGTAAGTGAGGAAAGGGCATCAGAATGAAGTTTCTTCCTTAATGCAAGAGCTGATACGGTAATACCCCGGAGGTTTGTTTGGTAGCTAACCCAAATATTAGTACTATTTTATGATATTTGGATTCTGGGAGGAAATGATTTAGCAGATAGATTTAAGTAAACTGTAAAAGCTAAATTCTTGGGTGTTGTATGATCCAGGATTCCATATAAGGCACTGTTTTAGCTAGGGAAGAAAATGGTGTTGCTTTGGGCAAATTTGCAAGTCCCACTTGCAACTAAACTGTATAACACAGTCCAACATTTAGAACTAGGCAGGTCAAGGAAAGGGTTGTACATAATGTTTTGTAAGTTGATCATATTACATCTAACCTGTAGTATCATGGAGAAGTCCTACTTACGCATTTTTTTGGCCTTCAACTCCTAGCGTACATATTAGGAATTAGGAGTTGACACAGTTTGTATTATGGAAGGCAATACTTTAGTCTCTAAGTTAGAATCTAAGACAATTTCTAGGTTAGTTACTAAAGTTAGCTGGCTATATTTTTTAACATAATATTGAGCCTGTCCAATTCACAATCAGGATTTGAGGAGGTAAGTTGGGGAGAAATTC
Source organism: Nicotiana undulata (assembly GCA_005239495.1). NCBI lineage: Eukaryota > Viridiplantae > Streptophyta > Magnoliopsida > Solanales > Solanaceae > Nicotiana > Nicotiana undulata. The sequence goes on along the minus strand of ML268453.1, from coordinate 10,425 downwards.
AAAAATAGCCAGATTTACAAGTGGTCATTCAAAAAATAGTCAAAGTTTCAAAAGTAATCGAAATTTAGCCACTTGGGTCTGCCACTGACTGCAACTATACTGAAGTTTCAGTAAAGTATACCGGTCCAGCATAATATGCTGGAAGTTCATACACATGTGCTCGAATCTCCAGTATATTATGCTGGACCGGTCTAAAATAGTGACTATTTTTTAATGACTTGACAAACACTAGCTATTTTTGAATGATCAGTCCGAAAACTGACTAGCCCGTACTATTTTTACGGTAAGTTGGCATGTGCCCCTCCTTGATCTTTCCCTTATTGGTTATTAAGCATCTCAAACGGGCTTACATAAGAAAGTAATAAATAAATAAATACTTGGGTTTTGAGATATTTATTTACTTACCCCGCCACTAGAATATTGAGCATGACTGTAGCTCCAACTGCAATGCCCGCCAACTCTCCCACCTATTGAATATTAAGATTTGTATCGTCAGAGAAAAGATAACTAAAGGAATACGTATTTATTGGCATAGGAAGAGGAAGGAAAGAAGAAAAAACCAAAAATTTCATGCCATCTTGCCAAGTAATAATCTTTCTCGACTAGAACATGGAAGTAATTACCAGATGGATTCTAGGGATCTATTTTTGAATATTAATTTGTGTGAACCTCTAAGTTGAACTCAAAGGAGGTAATAGATTTCAATTTTGTAATTGAATCAATATCAATGATAAATTTTACCTAAGGTAAATTTTTACACCTCCTTCTCGCTTGATCGTCTTCAATAAACTAGACTAGTAGTCTAATATGTATATAAAAGAAACGGAAAAGGGTCAAAGATACCCATATACTATTGGATATTGTCAAAAGTTACCCTCCGTTATACTATTCGATTGAATATACCCCTACCGTCTAACTATTGATCAGATATACCCTTAATTAAACGGAGGATCCACGTGGAGGGATTCTAAGCCATTTTAAGCCCCAACCCATTACCCATGCTCAATACTCAATACCCGGTACCCATCTGATAACCCGACCCTCCCCAAACACCTAAACAACTAAATTTGTTCTTTATGTGAGAGTTACAGGTGAAGTTCGAAGGCAGCAAATTATTCGAACCGTTGCTTCAAAATTAATATCTGAACTCAACCTTAGCTTCTCCAATCGATCTCATTTTGTAACCAAAATTCGAACAAAGCGCCGTGATTAATACAAGGAAGCTCAGGTTGTCTTCTTTGCCGATTCAACTCCAATTTGTTCGATCTCAACACAATCAAAACTTCATAAAATACACTCAAATTTTAATAACAGCTTCTCTACAATGATACGAACAAAACCCAGAAAACAATTTGAACTGAAATTCATGATTGAACATTGTTAGAGAAGAGAGAAAAAAAAAGTTTCGACTGGCAGTCATCATCTTTGAGCTCGTTTCAAAACATTAGATCTGAAATTTTTGGATCAAAATTGAATGGGTAAGTTTTAAATCTGTTGTAAAAGCTTGATAGAACCTGAATCCAAATTAGTCTGAGCATTTGAATATGATTTACAAGAACTTGACTGAAAATTTCCAAAGCCTAATGAGAATATGCACTGGGTTTTTTGATTCTCGACAACAATATATAACAATCTTCAGAAGTTTAAACTAAAAATTTCACCTTCAGAAAATGAATTTTGAGTCGTTTACTAAGAACATCGAAAAACAAAGAGCATATTTCTATTTTTGGAAGTTTTCGAACAAAGGAATTTGTTCAGTTATTTGGGGAGGGTCGGGTTATCATATGGGTACCGGGTATTGAGTATTGAGCATGGGTAATGGGTTGGGGCTTAAAATGGCTTAGAATCCCTCCCACGTGGATCCTCCGTTTAACTAAGGGTATATTTGATCAATAGTTAGACGGTAGGGGTATATTCAATCGAATAGTATAACGGAAGGCAACTTTAAACAATATCCAATAATAAAGAAATATATTTGACCCTTTTCCGTAAAAGAAAACTTTGCTAATCAGGAACAACTGCAGTATATATAACATAATTAACATGCTTCGTCTATACTTCTTCCTTTTACATGTCCATTCTAGCAAATCGAGAGAAAGATGTATATATTGTTTCTTATTTTACCCTTATCATTAAGAGCTTAATTCCCCAAATAATTATATGGTAAAATGCATACTATAATTATTACGTAGTACTATCTTTTAAGGAGCTTGAAAAGTTCAAAGCGTGAAGGAATACTATGTATGATTAATGGAAAAAGACAAGTTAAGTTGGTCCATACCGCGCGGGTGTCGGTAGCAACAGCAGTGACAACAAAAAGGAGATTGAATGTGATGAGGAATTCGAGAGCAAAAGCCTGGCCAGTGTTTACGGAAGGAACAGTAACGCCACCAGACATGAAAGGATGAAAAACACCCTTGAGAGCAAAAGATGCACAAACGGATGCTGAAATCTGCGCTGCAACATAGGCCGGAACTTGAATCCACGGAAAGTGACGTAGTGCTGCAAATGCGATGGTGAGCGACGGATTAAGATGTGCTCCGGAAATATGGCCCGTAGACAGAATAACGATCATAACGGCCAACCCAGCGCAAGCTGCATTTCCTATTAGAGATTCAACGCCGTTGTACTTCTGGTTCACAATTGGCCCAGCTGTTGCAGCAAATATAAGGATAAATGTCCCCACGAACTCTGCTCCCAACTGTATCCACACACAAGTTTTTATGCTTTAGGATATGACAATTATTAGTTCTATACATGCAACAAAATAATTAACAACGAAGGAGTTTGATATCAGAAGTCACAACTTGCAATTAAGTTGAACTACTATAACAGTGAGCATCGCTTTATAATCTATTGGCATTTGGCACCACAAAAACTTGCTAAATTTTAACTAGTATTTGGCCATAGATTTCCAAATTTGTTTTGAAAAATCTGTTTTAGGTGAATTTTGGCTTGAAGAAGAAAATGTGTTTGGACATACGTTCTCAAAACATATTTCCCAAATTAATTTTAGAAAAACATGTGTATTATGAGAGATTTGGCAAAAAACTAGCTATTGAGCTGGTTGGGATTTGGGATTTTATCGAAATATTGGCAAAATTTATGGCCAAACATGTGTTTGCCAAATAAAACCCAAATTTATTTGCAAAATCTATGGCCAAATTCAGATTGAAATTTCCACTTTGCTTAATGGTTGTGATAAAGATAAAATGTCTACTTATTGTGGACAAGAGGGAGTATTTGTAGCACATTTCATACCGGTAAGAGTGAGCTTGTCCTTTTAAGTTTTCCTCGTTTTATTCGCTTATTTTTGTACTTAAATATTACATAGTCTTTCACCACAAAACGACTATTAGTAACTAAAAAAAAACGAGTCTTGATATGCATTTTTGAGTATAACAAAAGGATATTAATCTAAGTTTAATAAATGTATCTTGTGACATAATCATGCTTGTAATGGTTTATTAAGTACCCATATGATCTACCTAACCCCCAATTTGTCTAACTAAAACTTGATTATTAGCCAGGTATTCTACGTGGACCAAAAATTAAATTAATGAAAATCAAATAGCATAGGCAAAAAATAAATAAATATCACCAGCATTTATCTTAAAAATAGATGCAAATTATCTAAAAGAAAAATATATATGACAAAATTCTAGCAATCGAGAGATTGGCAAAAGATGGTCCAATTGACAAAATCTAGCTAGTTTTCGCAACCATTTAACCTTTACAAATGGAATGTGAATACGTGATTTTTACTGGGCAGTCATAGATGCTATTTATACATTAATCAATACTTATTTTTATCCTGAAATTTTAAACTAAAATTTTTAATTTTAGTACAATTTAAGATATTTTTGTCCAAAAAAAATGACTTGAAAAATTAAAATTCATAACGCACTGACTAATTATACAAGTTCTTTAGAGTGACTATCTAGCATGATTTCTACTCCCTACGGATCAAATAAGTAATTTTTGAATGTTTTTACACGTACTAAAAAATCTACCTTTTAATATTAATTAGCAATAAAATTGACAATATTAACATTTATTATCTTACATAAACAATCTTAACACATACTCCAACACTATTTAATCCAATAATAAGGTAGGAAAAAATCATTACTCATTATTAAAATCTGAAAAAATTATTTATTTTTACCATAAAAAAGGTCAAAAAATCACTTATGGTGGACGGAAGGAGTACTATTTTTATCCAATGCAAATTAATACTATCTCTGTTTCAATTTATGTGAATCTATTTTCTTTTTGGTCCGTTCATAAATAAATGACCCATTTCTAAATTTGATAACAATTTAGGTTAAATTTACTATTCTACTTTTAATGAGAAACTTTTATAACTACACAAATAGTCAGACTTTTTGACTTATTTAGGATCACAAATTTCAAGAATATTTATTTTTTCTAAAATTTGTGATCAGTCAGACATATATTCGCATAAATTTGAACGAACAAAATAGTTGAGAACGTGTGTACCTTGCGGGTGAGGGAGACATCTGGTGCGGGGAAGTCGGTAAGACACGTGTGAGGAGTGCCCCATGTTGGAGCATCCAAAGGCAAGCACTTGCATCGGGGCATTGACTTTCGGTCATAATTAGATCCCATTGAGTCCACTCGAATTGACGAGAATAGCGGCGTTGGTGTCCCCGGCGTAGCCGGCGCCGATACTGGTGATTCAAATTCCGGCATCTCCGATCCTTTTCCTTTCTCTTTTTTTGTTTTTTTTTGTTTTTTTTTTGTTTAGATGAGCTAGGTTTCTTTCAAAGGAGAAATAATTACATGATTTTTTGACTTTTTTAAATTTTTAGCTACACGATATTCAGTTTAACGGCCAGATCGTTTGATCCTCAGAATAATCAGAATCCGGCAGGAAACATAACAAAATGGATAAAAAAGTTTTTTTTTTTTGATTTTTTTTTTTGGTGAGGAGGAAAAGCTAGGAGAAATAAAGTTACATGCTTTAGAGGTTTTTTATAATTGTGCGACTAAGGAATACAAGAACTGAAGCTATCCAGCTTGACTATATATGCACAAATTAAGATGATGGCGAAACCTTGAGCATATATATAAAGGACCTGAATTACAGTACAGAACAACAACTCAGACTGCTTAATGAATGAATCGAAGAGGATCTAGCTTCTGAGAGTAACAGACAAAAAAGATGAAGAAGAAGAAGAAGAAGAAACAGATTAACGAAACAGTGGAAACAAGAAACAGAAATGATTTTAGGTAAGGACGGGCAGTGAGCTATGTGTTTTGGGTATGGCATATGTAATCCACGGCATATTATATATATATATATACACACTGCTTGGCTATAAAGTAAATAATTTACTCCTCGAATAGTAAAAGGAAACCGACAATCTTATGAGAGAGACGACGAGAGAGAGAGAAGTCAATGCTTACAATGCTAAACTGACAGGGTGCTTGCTAAAATAACTATAACAGCAAAGACTACCTACACACTCTCTCTCTTTATTATTATCCTTTTTTTTTCTTTTTGCACAATACTTTCTCTTCTTATTCGATTTTACGAACTACCACCGGTGGTAACGAGATGGGTTAAAAAATAGTTATTCACTCATATTATTCGAAAAATATGTGGATAATAAAATTTTAAAATGGGCTAAATATGAATAAAATAATAAATAAGTTTAACTTTTATATTTGTAAAGATTTAAATTGGAGATTGCTTAAGTTTGGGAGACTAAAAATTCTCTTAAAATTGATCATATAATAAGTTATGGATAATATAAATATTTATATTATCCGCTGGCTAACCAATATCATATTGAACAACGATTTGATCGGATAAAAATGATCTATTTTTATATTACTCATTTTTATTGACTTATATCCGATCTGATCCGCCCATAACATCTAATTGTTAGTATATTCCCCGCACCATGGGCGAAGCTATATATTATATAGGATGCTCAATTGACCACTCTTTTTTCAAAAATTACATTCTTTTTTCACTTTCTTCAAATTTAAATATTCTTAATTAAATTTTTAGTTTCGCTACTAACAGTACGGCTAATTATTCTCGTACAGTAATAATTTATCATAGAAAAAAGGAGATTCATCGGTGATCGTAACCGCCTGTGACGCACCGATAATTTCAATTTTCCGTATTTTAATAATTCCACCTTCTACCAATAATGCATTAAACAAAGCACGCGCCACTGGAGAGAGAAGTTGAACCCACCCAGCAAAGAGCAAAAAGAGAAAAAAGGTTAGAGAGAGAAGGAATAATGCAAAGAACTTGGTGCTATTATATTTATTATTGTTGGCCTAAACAAGTAAAAATACTCCATAGGATGAATCCTTAGGAGTCCTAAGTCCAGCAGATATGATCATATGAACTCTTTTTGTAGTGAGATACCCTAATTTATAGGTGGTTATTTAAAAAATACTTAGAGTTTTAAAAGTAATCGAAATTTAGTTATTTTTATGTAAAGATAATTTTGAACGAAATATTGTTTAAAATCCGAAAAATACTCCAGTATAATATATTGGAGTTCCAATATAATATACCGGTCCAACATGATAATACTGAAAGTTCATACACAAGTAATTCAATCTCCGGTATATTATGCTGGTATTGGAGTTACAACATAAGTTTGTGTTCAAATAACTTAAAGATACTCAGGAAGTTGTTTAACAATCAATAATTGATAGTAACATAAATAATTAGTTGGAGGTAAATGTAGAGATAAATGGCTAAAAAAAAAAGAATAAGACAATCTAGAGTCCTATAAGAAAGTATTTCAGAGAGTTTGAAGGGGCCGGGCCAAACTTATTTGTTTTATTTTCATCAGCCTAATAATTTCCCTATTCCTTTCCCTCTTCTAGTTTTGTTGACTACAATAATGTTTCCTTCCCTATTTTTCATGTTTCTTTTTAGCTTTCGTGGGTCAAGCGTGTTAAAGTCACCAATATATCGAGAGAAAGGGGAAAAAAGAAGAGAAAAAAGAAGAAGAAACATCAATACTATAAGTACTGTACTATTTTTAATCAGAGGTGGAGCTAGGATTTGAAGTTTATAGTCTCAGGATTCTAATTCTTTTAGATTACTGGGTTTTAACTTAATTATTTGTACATATACGATGAATTTCTTAAGACAAATATAAAATTTGAACCAAAATTACTGAATTCGATTAAACCATAGCCGAAAGATCGACTCCGCCCCTGTTTTTAATTCCTTTCTTGGTATTCTATAGCTTAAATAATAATCATGCGTCATCGTGTGGGCTTCTTAAGGAATCTCCTTCGGTGGCATTGCACCAAATGGCCAAAACTTGCTCCTAATCTTCCACTGCTCAACATTAACTAAAAAAGCGAAGATATATTAAAATACATATTTCTGTTTACGTTAAATTAATAAATACAGGATACACTTATTTATATCACTTAATCATGATTAAGTGATAGGACATAAGTTTAAATTATTATTACCCGTGATATTAGGAGTAATACTTTTGACAGAGGATACCCAACTCTTAAAGCTATAAGAAATTTAAAGTGATTCTCTGACTCGTTGCTAAAACATGCTTGGATTTTTTATATTATATAGTTGTGCGATGCCAAAACGCATCTCTGTAATTGGGTGTTTCATTCTGGTCAGGGGCGGTGTCACAATATTAGTTGTGAGTTCGGCCGGAGCCAAATCATCTATTTGCATTAAGAAATTCAATGAATAAGTAAAAATTATTGATTTAGAACCCAGTAACTTTTTAAGGATTATAATTCTGAACTCATAAGGTTCAAATCCTAATTCCGATACTGATTCTAGTCTAGCAAATTGTATTTCCTCTAGCTAGTTGGCATCTATGAAATGGTAACTAGAATACTTTTCAAACAGAATATCTCGTCAGCTGCATCCCCTCAAGCAGACAGAAAATAGAATAAAGATGTGGAATCTATGAAACTTCACATGAATGCACGCACTCAACTTAACGTCAGAAGTGAGTTCGAGCTTGGTAACATATTCTAATTAAACTTTGTAAATCCTCAAGAAGAGTGGGATGCCAGCAACATCGTTACCTTTTTATGATCCCGATGCTATGTTTAGAAACTCAAATTAAAACCTTAGGTTTAACTAGTGTTTGATCATCGATTTTAAATTTATTTCGAAAAATCTGTTTTGGATAAAGTTTACTTTGAAGATGAAAATGTGTTTGGACATCAGTTTTTAAAATATATTTCTCAAATTTATTTTGGAAAAACATGAAACATGACCACAAGTTCTAAAAACTATCACAAATATCCAACAGTACCATTATCAATACCATTCATTATATTATCACAAATTATAGTCCTGAACATAAATAAATTTGGTACAAAATTATCATTTTTATAATAAACTACATGATACACTTTCAGATGACCAAGAAGACGAAACAATATTGTTATAAAATAATAAACGGTGGACTCTTTTACAAAATACATAAGTCTGGGGCAATTTTTATAAAATGTAATAGTGATATTTGGCGCAAAATCAGCTATTGAGTTGGTTTTGAGATTTGGGACTCGAGATTTTGCCAAAATGTAGGATAAATCTATGACCAAATATGTGTTTGCGAAATACAACCCTAATTTATTTTAACAAAATCTATTGCCAAACGGATCCTTAATATGTATGTGCGTGATTTTTCATTAGTAGTGTCAATATTTATAGAAGAACATAGAATAAATAATACTAATGATCACACTACCTAACAAGAAATAGTCTTAGTCCAGTTATTTTGTTGAGTATTAAGTTAAAAGAGATCATAAATTCAATTCTACCTATTTACAACTTTTAGCAATAGAAGCTCTCTCAAATTAGTAACTTAACTAGTATGCCAAGCAACAATATATGTCAACTGATGTTATTTTTTTTATCTTATTATTTTCGTATAATATCACTACATATATCACGTAAAATTTTCCGTCGAACTGCTTCCTTCCACGTGCATCCGCCCTGACTAGTTGTAGTACTGTTTGCTTGGATATGAATTCTACTATACTTAAATTAATGAATGGCCTTTACATATGATTCTCCCACTAAATCAGTTGGACTAACAGTCTGCTAACTGTGTAGCTGGACAAAGAATACTTGGCAACCAAGTTCGCAACCCATAGGCATCAGCGTCATTTCTTCTGGATTAGGAGTAACCCTTGTCTGCTGCACAATGCTAAAGGCGCGTAATACCATAGTAATATATATCAAATCTTGAATCCTGCGCTTTCCTTGGTATTTAGTTTGTATTTGTATACTGTATATAGATGTGTTTTCGTTTATACCAAGAAAAGAATAACGAGTTCCCATGTGCTTTTACTCCCAGCATACTTCCTCGTTAGGGGCGGAGATAATGTATTTTTACGGGTTCGAAAGAATCCACTCGCTTCTACTTAGATCTTATTTTATATTAGAAAATTCATTAATATGTATAAATATTTTGTATACGATTAAGACCGGGCTTATCCTATTTATTTATTTGACCGAGACCAAAAAGTTGCATCAAGGGTCGACCTCGTAGTGGAACAGACTAAGCACGAGGACCTGGTACCGAGTTCGGAATCGAGGTACTTGTCGAGATCGAGGCTAGTAGCGATCGAAGCCAAATGAGACAGACATCAAGTAAGATCGAAGATAGCACAATAACAGAAAGGCGAGATATCTGTGACTGGTCGAAGATCATGGCGTAAATCTTGGAACGAATCAAATCAGAAACGCTTAATTAGCTAATCATAAGATTTCCTTCTGTAATTAGAGTTATACCATAAGTGGAATTCTTCTACTCTATAAAGAGGGGTTCTAATCATTTGTAAAGAACATTGTTCACAGATATCAAAGCAATATACTTATCTTTCTCGTTTATATTCTTGTTCATCAGCTTGTTGTATTTTTAACTGTTCTTGCATCAATCAGCTCGAGGGTATCCTAGCTCGGGGGCTGAGTTCCGTTCAAACAACTGGTTTGCTTTACTTATTGTTAATTTCTAATATTAATCTTCATATTCATCAATTGTTATTTGTCACGACCCCAAATCCTAACAGGCCGTGATGGCGCCTATCATGGAACTAGGCTAGCCAACCATCAATTTACTACGCATTTGTTCGATTATAACAGTGCACAACATAACATAAACAACAGTCATAATAAAGAAATAAATTATGTAAGTCTAACGCCCCCAACAATCAACTAAACAAATCTAAACAACCTCCCAGAACTGGAGTCCATGAGCATCTATGGAAATAAATCTTATTCTTCTAAAACTATAATATGTGTCTCTGAATCAAATACTAAAGCTAAATAGGGAAGGGAAATAGAGAAGTTGTGGACGCTGCACAGCTACCTCGAAATCTCGTGAAATGCTGCTATCGAACCTGCGTCAGCTACTGCTGCGAGCT
>ML268449.1:18740-38532 GCA_005239495.1 Nicotiana undulata | reverse complement strand
TGATGGACCTGGTTCAACTTGTCAATCTTCAAAACCCATTCAGTGACATGGGCCAACATATAGCAAGCGGTGTTTATTGCTTCTGTCCAGAAGCTGTGTGGTAGTTTGCTAGAGAAGCATGGTTCTTGCCATGTCTTCAAGAGTTCTATTTTTTCTTTCCACAACCACATTTTGCTGTGGGGTTCTAGGGGCAAAAAGGTTGTGATTGATACCATGTTCATCACAGAACTCAGCAAACTTTGCATTCTCAAATTCAGTACCATGGTCAGATCTTATTGATGCTAGTTGATGTCCTAACTGATTTTGAGTTTTCCTAACAAATGAGGTAAACATATCAAACGCTTCATCCTTAGATGTCAGAAATAAGTCCCAAGTGAACCTTGAATAATCATCAACTAGCACCATCACATATTTCTTACCACCTCTGCTCAGAGTTCTCATTGGACCACACAGATCCAGATGAACCAGTTCCAACGTCCTGGTGGTACTGATCATTTTCTTACTTTTGAATGAGGATCTTACCTGCTTCCCCCTTGCACATGCCTCACAAACTTTGTCTTCCTTGAACTTAATTTTAGGGAGTCCCACCACTAAGTCCTTAGAGACTAATTTGTTAAGTTGATTTAGACTTGCGTGGCCAAGTCGTTTGTGCCAAAGAAGGGGATCACTGTCCAAAACACTCAAGCAAGCGAGTTCATTTTCAGACAGTGTGGACAAGTATATGACATAGATATTATTCATTCTCTTTCCCTGCAAAACAATCTTGTCAGTAAGCAAGTTAATCACAAAATATTTTGTGAAACTGAAAGCAACCAGGTTACCTCTGTCACACAATTGTGACACACTGATCAGGCTGTATTTCAAGCCATCTATCAAGTACACATGTTCGATGGAACGTGTGTCATCCTTACCTACTTTGCCAACCCCTATAATTTCACCTTTCTTTCCATTTCCAAAGGAGACATTTCCTCCTTTGAGGTTTTCAAGTGAAAGGAATTGTTCCTTGTTCCCCGTCATATGCTTTGAGCAGGCACTATCCAAAAACCAAATTTGGCTGCTTCCTCTCACTTGTACCTACAAAAAGAAAATCAGGGGTTAGTTTTAAGAATCCAAACTAGTTTGGGTCCTTTTCTATGAGAGAACGGATGAATTAATTTTTTTCTGGCCCAATTTGGTAGCCAATATTTCTTTTTAACAAACCCCTCATATTTTTTGACTGGCCTACTCTCTTGTAGTGCACTCAATTTTGAAATGGCCAGTCTTACCACAGTGGGTGCAGATTTTATTTTCAGGAAGAATTTGGGATCCCACTTGGGCAATTGACTCCCAAAGCCAAGCCCTCTCTGGTTGCTACTGTGATTCTCTTGAAGCCATGTCAAGGCATCAGAGGATTTATTCCATTTACAAGCTTGATCTAATTCATGTTTGACTTTGCCAAGTTCTTCTTTAAGTGTTCTTATCTATTCATCCTTGGCATACATCTTATCTTTTTGTTTTCCCATATTTTCTTCCAACATGATATAAGAATGATCAACGACTTTTTTACTGGATCCTAGCTTCAGTTTTAAGTTTTCAGATTTTAGCTCTAGAATCTCAGTTTCAAGTGGATGAACCTGGTTCAACAAGATTGTGTTTTTCTTTTCAGATTCACTTACTCTGATTTACAGGTTCATGCATTTTGCTTTTAGCATTGCACATTCTTGAGAAAGTTGATCCTTCTCTTTGGTTATTTCTTCAGAATCATCCTTGAAATCAAGTAGGAACTCAGAGAGGTTTTCTTTAGATAGGAACTTTATTTTGTTTTTAAGATGGGAGATACTTACCTCTGGTTCTTCATGTGATTCCTTGTCAGATTCTCCAATTGCCATGAGCGCCTGATCTTCAGTCTCACCATCTTATGATTCTTCATCTGAACTTTCCCCCCAAGTAGAAACCATAGCTTTTGTTGTGGTTCTCTTGGGTTGGACCAGTTCCTTCTTCCTGTTCCTTCTTTAATATCTCTCCTTTTTCCATTCCAATTCCTACTGAGGGCAGTTGTTGATAAGGTGGTCAGTTTTTCCACACTTGTAGCATCCCTCGTTGGTTGGCCTTTCTGGAGCTTTAGCTTTGTTGTAATTTCCTCCTCTAGAGATGCCTTTCTTCCTCATGAGAAAGTTTCTGAATTCTTTGGTAATCATGGCCATCTCATTTTCCTCAAGATCTGCTCCCTCAGTGATCCTAAGTGCTAGACTCCTCTCCTTCTTTGGACCATCCATCTTCATTGTCTGCCTTCTTAGTTCGTAGGCAGTAAGGTTTCCAATTAGCTCGTCCAATCTGAGGGTTGCCATATTTTTGGATTCCTGGATAGCAGTGATCTTGCTTTCCCAGGAAATTGGCAAAACCCTTGTCAGGATTTTTTCTACCCTATCTTCTTCAAGAATTACTCTACCAAGAGACTTAAGTTCATTTGTCAAGGTTGTGAACCTTGTGTACATCTCTTGGATTGTCTCACCTTCTTTCATAGTAAAGTTTTCATACTGAGAGTATAGTAGAGTACCTCTTGATCTTTTTACCTGAGGTGTTCCTTCATGGGCTACTTGCCAGGTATCCCAGATTTCTTTGACAGTGGTGCAGCTTTGGATTCTGCTATACTCATCTGGACCTAATCCACACACTAGCCACTTTTTGGACTTTGCATTCTTCTCCCATTTCTTCAGATCCTCAGCAGTACAGTCAGTTCTAGTCTTTGGTACATCTACACCTTCAGCAGTCTTCTTCATGGTAGCTAGAGGACCATCAGTGACTATGTCCCAGAGTTCATAGTCTTCTCCAATTAGGTGGTCCTTCATCATGTTCTTCCACCAGGAGTAATACTGGCTGTTGAAGACTGGTGGCCTTGCAGTTGATTGACCCTCCCAGTTTCCACGTGGTGCACTCATTTTGATCTTTTTCAAGGTGTTAGCCTTTTCAAGGATAGCCCGCTCTGATACCAATTGATGTTTTACACTTCAATACCACACAAGAAGAGGGGGGGTGATTTGTGTGGTGTCTAATTTTTCGAGTGTTTTCCTAGTAGAAGAACCTGGTTCTTCTTGGTGTTCCAACTTCTACTGTTGCGGAATAATAAATGCAGTAAAGTAAAAACACAGAGATTTTTACGTGGAAAACACCTGGCTCAAAAGGTGAAAAAACCACGACCTACTCCTCAGTAGGATTTTCACAAACTCTTCACTACAACTCTGAGCCAAACAACATTTACAAAATAAACTCTTTTGTAAACCTAGGACTAACTCTAATCCCTTTGTAGCAACCTAGCCTCTAGCTAATTGTGACAAGCTTCAAGTTAACTCTAACTTGAACAGTGTGTACCTATTACAATTACTTCTAAGAAAGCTGAAAGAGATACAATATTAAATCACCTACTACAACCAACTAGACTCGATAAACAAACAGATGAAACTGGTTCTTCTAGCTAGTCAGTAGCCTTTGTGTCGCACAAGGATTCTTCTTGCAAAATATCTCTGGGAATTTTGCTTTCAATTCGTGTTCTACTTCTGCCTTTGTGCGATCATTCTTCAGTAGGAATACTTCAACATTATATAGCACCAGAAGTTGAGATGTTCTTGTTTAATTCTGATGCAACTCTTCCTTGGTGGAAGAGTTTGTATTAAACTCAACTTCCTTCCTTTGTTACTATCCTTGCTGAATTCGAACTATAACCTCTTATCAATTTGCAACCTTTTCGCTTTAGGAGACAACCTCTTAGTGCCCAGATAATTCAACATAACATGTCATCTCCTACGCATGGACTCTTCGTGTGCCAATGAGTCTGTTTCAATATGATAACCTGATGGACCTGGTTCAACTTGGTAGACGTTTGTCAATCTTCAAAACCATGCAGTGACTTGGGTCAACACATGATAATGGAGAGGGGGTGTTAATTTCCTCATCATCCTTTCTGGACTAAATGATTAGAATTTAAAGCATAATAGATCACAGAAAGGTTGGGGAAAGATTTAATGATAAAATTGTCCCATTACAGCGTCATAGTTATTTTCCTCACCCAGTCCAAATAGAAAATAAAATCAAATAGAAGTATCAAATCAGATGCGGATATTGCATCATCAAATAGAAGAATCAATTTTGTAGATTTTTGCTCAAATATTAGTGCCCTCATAGTCGTGTAACACTAGTTTGTTTTAGAAAAAAAATTAGAGAAAAAAGAAAAAACATTAAGTGGTGCGGGGCGGTGCGGGTCCAAACAGGACGGTGCGGGACGGGTTGAAAACTGAAAAAATAACTTTACGGGGAGGGGCGGGGCGGGTTGACATTTTTGTGGGTTTTGCAAAATCCGCCCCGTCCCGCCCCATTGCCATCCCTACATGTGCGCAAGTTTTAGCGCGCAGGAGCGGATGGGCTTGCAGAAGCGGCCCATTTTTTCCGCAAATGCGGAGCCTGTCCAGGTAAGGAAAAGGTGCACCTGCAACGATATTGCCGCAGGTGAAGGACCGCAGGTGCGAAAATCGCTGGGCATAAGGGTTCATTAAATACGAGACGTAGACCATTTCTAACACATTTCTCTCACTCTTTGGCGATTTGAGAGATTTTAAGCAGGGGATTTCGACCTAGATTTTGAAGGTAAGTAATTTCTACCTAATGTGAGTCTACTATATAGATTATCGGTAGATTTTAACATGAAAATTTGGGGAAATCATGGGTTTAGATGAAAACCCTAGGGTTTGACAAAAATGGGATTTTACCACGAAAATGGTGATGGAACTTAGTGAAAATCATATATTTATGTTCATAAGGTTATGGGTAACAACTTTCTTCCAAAATTTTTGGAATCTGGGCACGTGGGCCCGGGGGTGAATTTTAAGAATCTTACATTTAGGGTTGGGTAACCTCTTTAATAGTTGGAATACGAACTTTTGAGTGTGCATTGATTAGTTTATATACCATTTGATTAGTTTTTGATTGATTCGGCACTAACTTGAGGGTGTGAGCGCATTCTTGAATCGGAAAGTAGGCTTGAGATGAGGTAAGTCTCTTTTCAAACCATGTAAGGAGAATTAACCCCATAGGTGAATTTAAATCAATATGTACTTCTATTTGTGGAGGCTACGCCAGCACGATGTGACGAGAGTCCGTGCGTAGCTACTATTCATGCTTATGTCCGGGAAGATTTTGGCTTACACCATGATTCGTTGATATTGTTGCTTGATTATGCTTTACGAATTGTTGGATTAAAGCGGAGGTTGATGATTTAAATATTTTAAAGTTCCAATTTGAATTTCTTATTTTTAAAAGAAATTGAGAAATTTTATGACAATTTGAGAAAAATTTATGTTCAACCGTTTCGCAAGTATATTCTGCGAGCGGGGTAAATTTTCACTACTCTCATGGGAGCGGGTCATTCGCCTCGACATGTTTTATTGATATATTATATGGTTTAGGCTGTTCGACCCTCGGCTGTGCACAGTATATATATATATATATATATATATATATATATGGATAGGCCCGCACATCATCGGTATAATGATGGATCGGCCCGTACATCATCGGCATAACTCATGTGTAACGATATTGGAACCCCCTTATATATTTGGTATTATTTCACGGACTTGAAAGTTGAAAGGTTTAGATGAAAGAAATGACTTGGTTCTTACTTGAACGAAATGATTGTTTACTTATTTTCTTGCTTTGAGTTCTATTATCATTGTATAATTCACGTTTAATTAAAACTTTATATTATTATATTGTTGGCCCGTAGTGAGTGTCGAAGTCGACCCCTCGTCACTACTTCTTCGAGTTAAGACTAGATACTTACTAGGTACATGTTATTTATGTACTCACGCTACCCTTCTGTACTTAAATGTGCATGATCTGAGACAAGTGCATCTGGATATCAATCTGGCGCGCACGCTTGACTACATTTCGAGACTTTGTGGTGAGCTGCTTTCGAGTCGTCCTGCAGCAGCTGGAGTCTTCCTTTTGTTATATTTCTGTCTATTTCCTTTTCAGACAGTAGACTAGTATTCTTTTGTATATTCTACTAGAATGCTCATGTACTTGTGACATCAGGTCTTGGCACATACTAGTAGACTTATGATTTTGGATTTATTTTTATGACTTCGATTTGCGCTCAGTAGCTTTCATTTAGTTACTTCACATTTATAAATTTTTAAAACTTTTATCAAGAAGGAATGTTATTCACTTAGCAAACATATTAAAAGTGAAAACCACTAGATTGATCAGATAACAATGTTGGGAATCATCGCGGCCTATAATGAAATCGGGCCGTGACAACATAGATAGAGTTAAAAGCAGCTGTAACATTAATTTCATGATGGATTTCTTAAGAAATTATTTGGAGAAATAGGACAACTTTAACGTCTCTTTTAGTATATTATTAATTTTAAATCATGTTTACATGCAAGGAGCGGAAGATTCAAAATACTGCAGACAAAGAGCTCTAGTATTTATGCTTTTCTCAGTTATTGCCTGTTTGAGTTGGGTAGTTTTTAATTTTTGAAAATGTTATTCCTTTTCGTTAGTGCTTTAGAAAATTATATCGGTTCTCTCTAATTACACAAACAGTAAAATTTTAATATAAGATTCCAAATAAGGTAGTAGTAGTTTACTTTTATTTGAGAGAGGTGGTCATGAAATGGTAAAATTAATTGGGGCCCGCAGGACATGACTCATCAAAGGTTGCTGCTGGAGCCCACATTTGAGTACATAGCAAATACGTATGAAATGATGTTCATGTGGGACCCATAAGAAAGGTACTCACCTTTGCATTTAGCACATCACCTCTGAAGCATGAAAATCTGTTGAAAAATCAAAAATACCCCTACTAGGCAAGCTAGCATGTTGATGGAGAGCTACTAAGCTCTCACTTATAAGATGGTAGAACTAGTGAATTTGACCCACGATCATAAAAATTTAAAAAAAATTAAAGGTAAAGTAGTAAAATTCATTGATAAAAGAAAAAGAAATATACAAACTTTTTTTAGTTGTTGATAATTAAGCAAAAATAAAGTAAAAATAAATTAGTTCATACATGTACATCATAAATGCGTTAGAAAGTTAAACTAATATGATAATAAAAATAAAAGCTTTACTAAAAATAAAATAAAAGGAAAGGATCATCTTATTCTTGCTTATACCTAATTGATAGTCCCAATAGAATCATCCGAGTCTTTCCAATTGAAGTTTTGAAAGCTTTACCTGAAAAGGGATGCACATTATTTGGCACCATAGTAATATCGTTGTCACTTGACTTTTGTTATATGTTCATTTATGTCATCTTCGTGCAAACATATGCATACTTCCGAGTACAATCATGTCTCATTGTCAAATATAAATAATACTGGCTCTTAATAATTTACATCTTTTAACCTATCCTTAATTTTAACCATCAGAGTGTTTAACTGCAACATCACATGTATATAAAAGTATTACTCCACTCAAGCCTGAAGTGAAGAAATTTAAGAATAAGAATGACAAGTTAAGTTGCAATCATTTGTTTGCACATAAACACATACAACAATGAAAACATTAAATTCTATGATTTTTTAGCAATATCTAAAACCATCTTTATTTCGAATTAACCAAATCAATAAATAAAGAAAAATGTAGGGAGCAAGAGGGAGGAAGAAAAGAGATAAATTTTGAGACCGTAAAATTTCTTTTTATTCGATTAAAAAGGAATATGAAAAGTTGGCATTGTAATACATGGGTTTAAGTTTTTTATTACAAGGTATGAGAAAGGTTTGAGTAGAAATAGTTCTGATTTTTATTATTTCCTTTCTTATAGTTTTCATACTTGTTGATGCATGAATTTTAAAACTATTTTGCAGATTCAAACAATAGTATTATCTGAAAAATATCCATGCATTAAAGAATACATATAGAAAGAAAAAGTCTGTGATGACCCAAAAGGTCATCTTATAAATTAAGACTCCATTCCGGGCTTGTTAGCCTTGAAATCATTATTTTTACTCTCCTCGATTTGCGTGCACAGTCAGGGCATGAATCTGGAAAACTTTTATGTGAAAATATATGAAATAATAGTTTTTGAGAATTAAAATTTAATTTTTGTTGACTTTGGTCAACGTTTCGAGTACCCGGACCCGTGTTCCGACGATCCCGGGAGGTCCGTAGTAAATTATGGGACTTGGGCGTATGCCCGGAATCGAATTCCGAGGTCCCTAACTCGAAAAATGAATTTTTGATAAAATTTGTAAAACTGAAATTTAAAGGAATTAAAGAAAGAATTAATGGTTGAACTCGTTGGTATCGGGCCCGTATTTTGGTTCTGGAGCCCGGTACAGGTTTGTTATAAAACTTAAATCCTATCTGTGAAATTTGGTGGAAATCAGAGTTTATTTGACGTGATTCGGACGTCCGATTGAGAAAATAGTAGATATGAAATGTTCTTGAGGAAATCATGAGTTTTGATGCTAAATCCGTAGTTTTAGATGTTATTTTGATGATTTGATCGCACGAGCAACTCCATATGATATTTTTAGACTTGCGTGCATGTTTGGTTTGGAGCACCGAGGGATCGGGTGAGTTTTGGATAGGCTACGGGGTATTTCGGACTTATAAACTTCTGTTGTCATAATTGTTTCTGGTGCACAGACGAATTGTTCTTCGCGTTCGCAAAGCTTTTCTCGCGAACGCGGAGAATAAATTTTTGCTGAGGGAGAAANGGGGGGGGGGGGGGGGTACCCTTCGCGAACGCGAGCAGACTTATGCGAATGTGTTGAGTTAATGGACCTGGGGGAGGGGAGTCACAATTCCTCTACGCGAACGCGACCACCTCATCGCGAACGCGATGATCAAAGGCCGCAAAGCATCGCGAACGCGAAGGCCAAATGGGGCCACTGCTTCACGAACGCGATGAAGGCTTGCCCAGCGATTAAAAACAGAACATAAACACGAGAATACGCCATTCTTTCATATTTTCAAAACCAACAATACCTAGAGGCGATTTTCAAGAGACAAGTTCTTTCCCAAAGTGTTGGTAAACTATTCTAAACTATTTTCACTCGATTACCCATTCTTCTTCATCACTTTTCAATAAAAAATCAAGGGTTTTCATG
Organism: Nicotiana undulata; assembly: GCA_005239495.1. NCBI lineage: Eukaryota > Viridiplantae > Streptophyta > Magnoliopsida > Solanales > Solanaceae > Nicotiana > Nicotiana undulata. The sequence continues at coordinate 29,437 of ML268449.1, read as the reverse complement.
GTATAAATTGGGGGTTTGGGTAGAATTAGGAAATTTTGCATAACTGAAATTTAGACCTCGAATTAGGGTCGGATTTCGAAACTAACTACATATTCGGACTCGGGGGTGAATGGGTAAACAAAATTTGATCTGAACCCCTAGTTGGGACCAAGTGGGCCCGGGGTCAATTTTTAACTTTTTTTGGGAGAACTTAGGAAAATCATGATTATGCTTTAAAGTTAATTCCTTTAGCAATAATTAATGATATTGAACTAATTATGAATAGATTCGAGTGGGTTGGGGGTGAATTCTAAAGAAAAAGTTGTACTTGAGCAATGAGTGGCCTGCGAAATTGAGGTTAGTGTTGTGTCTAACCTTAGCTTGAGGGAATATGTATTGTGTGATTATGTGCTATTTGTTTTGTTGCTAAATACGATGTATAAGTGAGGTGACGAGTACCTATACGTCATGGTCAGGTCATAACATGCGAGTGAAAGTTAATTCTTGTGATTCTTGTTGTTTGAAAGCCTATCATTATGACTATTGTTGTTATTGAAATGTTGGGAGATTTGTATCCGGTTCCACCGAGATGGATAATATTGTGAATATTGAGTAGAGATTTAATTGTTAAATGGTAGTAGAAACTGTGATAAAATACTGATTCCATGTGAAATTCCTCTTTACATGTTGTTAATGATTCTGTGAAATGGTGAGGAAGAGGTTAAAGCACGAAGGGTGATGCCGTGCATAATTTATTTAAATAGTGAGGAAGATGTGAAGCACGAAGGGTGATGCCGTGTATAATTTACTTATATTATAAGGATGAGAGTAAAAGTACGAAGAGTGATGCCGTGAATTCTTATTTATAATCTGGTGAGGACGAGAGTAAAATCACGAAGGGTGATGCCGTGCATTCTTATTCATTATATGGTGAGGGTGAGAGTAAAAGCACGAAGGGTGATGCCGTGCAAATTTTCTTTCTATTTAAATTGCTTAATTCTGTTATTAATCATTATTTATTTCTGTTTTTGCATTATCTGACTCCTTATGTTGAAATTCCCCTCTGCATGTCCCCTTCCCATTATTTGTTATTTTCAAATCTTTAATTGTTGTTATTTCTACTAGCATGATTGTATATGTCCAGGTTTTTATGTGGTGTCCTGTCCTAGCCTTGTCACTACTTCGCCGAGGTTAGGCCGGTACTTACCAGTATATGGGGTCGGTTGTACTGATATTGCACTCTGCATTTCTGGTCAGATCCAGGTTTAGGTTTGAGCTGAGTTCGAGCTAGAGCTGATACTATTCGCACGGAGACACGAGGTAGATCTGCCGACGTCCGCAGATTCCTGGAGTCTTCTCCTCATTTTTCATTTGCTGTTTTATCTAGCTCAAAACAGTTACATATATTTTCTTTGAGCGAAATACTTGTAGTAAACTCTAAGCAGTTCGTGAACTGTGACTCCAGACCCTGGGTAGCTAGATATTAGCATAGTTTCGTTGTATCGTTTCATTTCTTCATACATTATTCATGGTATCATTTATTGGATAGTAGTTGATTTCGTATATATTTTAATCTGTTTTAATTGTGTTAAATGTCGTATTTTGCAAATGTTGGCTTGCCTAGCAATAAAACCGTTAGGCGCTATCATGGCCCGTTGGGGAGGGGGGGGAGGGGGGGAATTCGGGTCGTGACAGTTGGTATCAGAGCACTAGGTTGCCTAGGTCTCACAATTCACGAACAAGCTTAATAGAGTCTGAGGGATCGGTACGGAGACGTCTGTACTTATCTCTCAGAGGCTATCAAGTTAGGAACAAGTTCACTTTATTTCTACTCTGTCGTGCGATTCTTGTTATCCCAATACTGATTAAAATCTTCTATTCTTATTCTCTTATAGATGGCAAGAACACGTACCTCTTCTTCCGCTGACCAGCAGCCGGACCGTCCAACAACAACAGCTCCCACAAGGGGCAGAGGCCGAGGCACGAGCAGGACTCAGCCCAGTGCTCAGGCAGTAGCTCCAGCTGCGGAGCCCAGATAGAGATTGATGAAGGGGCTCCTGCTCAGACCGTTCCGACGGGACTAGCTTAGGTCCCAGAGGGGTTTATTGCTACCCCGATGCTTCACGATGCCTTGGTCCGACTAGTGGGCCTTATTGAGAGTGTAGCCCAGACTGGAGCATTCCTCGTGGCAGCAGCCGTATCTCAGGCTGGAGGAGGGGTTCAGACTCCTGCTACCCACACTCTTGAGCAGATTACTCCTCAGATTCAGACCCCAGCAGCCAATCCAAGTTTGGTAGTTCAGCCAGTTTCTCCGGCACCGCTTATTGATGGGGCATCTATGTCCTCCGATGCTTTGTGGAGATTAGACAGGTTTATCAAGCTTTTCCCTGTTCATTTCAGTGGTGCCACTTCAGAGTACCCTCAGGAATATCTTGATAGCTGTCATGAGGTACTTCAGAATATGGGTATTTTGGAGACCAATGGGGTCGATTTTGCTGCATTTCAGATGACTAGTTCTGCAAAGAAATGATGGAGGACCTGCTGGGTCACCTGCTCTTACTTGGGATCAGTTTTCACACCTCTTCTTGGAGAAGTTTATACCTATTACTACTAGAGAGGAGAACCGCCGTCAGTTTGAGCGTCTCCAGCAGGGCACAATGACTGTTACACAGTATGAGACCTATTTCATGGATTTGTGTTGGCCCAAGAAAGGAAATAGTTTTGAAGATTGACAAAGGAACTCCGAGATGAACCAGGTCCATCACAAGTGACATAGACCAACAGAGTTAAAGGCACATGAGATGCACATGCATGAGTTAAACGTGTTCTGGTAAAATTGAGATATCTTCTGATCGAAAAGATTACAAAAACGAAATTGGAGAAGGACTCCTTATTCAATAAGAACAGAATCAAAGAAAAGGAAGGATTTAGGAGTTGAGTTTGACTAGAACTCTTTCACCATGGAAGAGTTGGATTAGGATTCTAGTTAATTCCTTATCTACTAACTCCTATAAATTGCAGATTGTTCTTATGATATGTAGACGCACAAAAGCAGAAATTTATCATGAATTGAGAGCAAAATTCATGAAGAAATTTTGCAAGCAGTTCGAGCCAAATTGGAGAGTGCGAATCTTGAGCTACAGATCAGCTAGAAGAACCAATTTTATCGTTGATGTATTTAGTCTAGTTGATTGTAGTAGGTATTTCAATATTGTATCTTATCAGCTTTCTTAGAAGCAAATTGTAATAGGTACACATTGTTCAAGTTAGAGTTAACTTGAAGCTTGTAGAAATTAGCTAGAGGCTAGTTGATACAAAAGGATTAGAGTTAGTCCTAGGATTACAAAAGAGTATTTTGTAAGTCCGTTTGGCTCAGAGTTTTAGTGAAGAGTTTGAGCAAATCCTACTGAGGAGTAGGTCGTGGGTTTTTTACCTTTTGAGCCAAGTGTTTTCCACGTAAAAATCTTTGTGTCTTTACTTTACTGCTTTATTATTCCGCAACAGTAGAAAGTAGTACACTAAGAAGAACCAGGTTCTTCTTATTAGACAACACTCAAAAATTGGGTACTGCACAATTAACTTATGTGTAGTATTGAAGTCTAAAACAATAATTTGGCTCGTCATGCTACTCTTTTGCTACCCCCACAGAGAGTGAAAGGGTTAGGATATTTATTGAGGGTCTTGCTCAGCCTATCAGATTGACGATGGCTAAGGAGACAGGGAGCGAGATATCCTTCTAGGATGCGACCAATGTGGCCCGGCGAGTTGAGGTAGTTATTGGATTAGGAGGTCAGGGGTCAGAGAAGATACCTCGTCATTCTGGTGGATTCAGCGGTGCCTCATCTGGAGGCGGGTTTACTTTTAGCAGAGTCCATTCTTCCTGGCCATTCCATTCAGCACTTTAGACATCCCATGGTGCCCAAGGTGGTGGTGGTTCTTACTTGCCTTATTTTGATCAGCCAGCTCCTATCAATGCACCCCCTCTTCAGAGTTTTTAGGGTGGTTATACAGGTCAACAGGGTCAGTTTGCTGGCCAACAGTCTCAGCAATCGAAGTCTTGTTATACTTTTGGTGACCCGAGGCACATTGCTAGATATTGCCCTCGTGCGTCGAATAATTCTCAGTATCAGGATTCTCGTGCTATAGTTCTAGCACCAGCTGCCGCGCCACCTGCCCAACCAGCCAGGGGTAGGGGTCAGGTAGCCAGAGGTAGGGTCCCGATTGTTAGAGGTGGAGGCCAGGTCGCTAGAGGTGGAGGCCAGTCCGCTAGAGGTGGAGGTTCGCCTGTCAGAGGTCGCCCCGAAGACGTGGTTCAGGGTGGTGGGGCCCAACCCCGATTGTATGCATTTCCAGCCAGACCTGAGGCGGAGTCCTTCGATGCTGTTATCACGGGTACCATTTCAGTTTGCAATAGAGATGCTTTTGTTCTGTTTGATCCGGGGTTTAATTACTCTTATGTGTCATCTTGTTTTGCTTCATATTTGGTTATGCCCCACCATTCCTTAAGTATCCCTGTTTATGTGTCTACACCCGTGGGGGATGCTATTGTTATAGATCGTGTGTATTGTTCGTGTGTGGTCTTTATTGAGGGTCTTGAAACTATTTTGTACATTTTGCTTCTTGATATGGTGGATTTCGATGTCATATTGGGCATGGATTGGCTGTCACCTTTTTATTTCATCTTGGACTGTCACGCCAAGACAATTACATTAGCTTTGCCGGGGTTGTCCCGATTAGAGTGGAAAGGGACTCCTGTCATTCTTCTAGTAGAGTGATTTCTTATACCAAGGCTCGTCGCATGGTTGAGAAGGGGTGTTTGGCTGATTTGGCTCATGTTTGTGATTCTAGTGCTGAGGCGCCTTCTATAGATTCGTTGCCTGTTGTTCGTGAATTTCCCGAGGTGTTTCCTGTAGACCTGTCGGGGATGCTACTCGATAGGGATATTAATTTTTGCATTGATGTGGCTCCGGGAACTCGGCCCATTTCTATTTCTCCATACTGTATGGCCCCACCAGAATTGAAAGAATTGAAAGAACAGTTGCAACACTTGCTTGATAAGGGCTTCATTAGACCTAGTGTCTCTCCCTGGGGTGCACCGATTTTGTTCGTGAAGAAGAAGGATGGATCGATGAGAATGTGTATAGATTACCGAAAGTTGAACAAAGTTATTATCAAGAATAAGTATCCATTACCAAGAATTAATGATTTATTTGATCAACTTCAGGGTGCCAAGGTGTTTTCAAAGATCGACTTGAGATCGGGCTACCATCAGTTCAAGAATAGGGCATCCGATGTCCCTAAGACAGCCTTTCGGATGAGGTATGGGCACTATGAATTTCTGGTGATGTCTTTTAGAATGACTAATGCTCCAGCAACATTGATGGACAGGATGAATCGAGTTTTCAAGACTTATTTGGTTTCTTTCATGATTGTGTTTATTGATGATATTCTAATATACTCCCGCAGTCGAGAGGAGCATGAGAAGCACCTCCGGATAGCACTTCAGACTTTGAGGGATAGTCAGTTGTATGCTAAATTTTCAAAGTGCGAGATCTGGTTGGATTCAGCAGCTTTCTTAGGTCACATCGTATCAGGAGAGGGTATTCTAGTAGATCCTAAGAAGATAGAGGAGTCAAGAACTGGTCTAGACCCACTTCAGCCACGGAGATCAGGAGTTTCTTGGGTTTGGCAGGTTACTACCGTCGTTTTGTGGGGGGGTTTTCATCTATAGCAGCCCCAATGACTAAGTTGACTCAAAAGGGTACCTTATTCAAATGGTTAGACGAGTGTGAGGCGAGCTTTCAGAAGCTCACAGCCTTAACTTCAGCACCGTTATTGGTGCCATCAGGTTAAGGATATTTCACGGTATATTGTGATGCCTCCCGTGTTGGGCTCGGAGTAGTATTGATGCAGGAAGGCAGGGTAATTGCATATGCGTCTCGGCCGTTGAAGGTTCATGAGAACAATTACCCTGTCCATGACTTAGAGTTGGCATCCATTGTTCACGCATTGAAGATTTGGAGGCACTATCTCTATGGTGTGTCGTGTGAGGTTTTCACAGATCATCGTAGTCTTCAGTACTTGTTCAAGCAAAAGGATCTTAATTTGAGGCAGAGCAGATGGTTAGAGTTATTGAAGGACTATGACGTCACTATATTGTATCATTCGGGGAAGGCCAATATAGTGGATGATGCATTGAGTAGTAAGGCAGTGTGTATGGACAGCCTTGCATTTACTCCAGTCGGTTAGATACCATTAGCTTCAGATATTCAGACTCTAGCTAATCAGTTCGTGATGTTGGATATTTCACCCAGCAGTGTTTTAGCTTGTACAGTCGCTCGGTCTTACTAATTGAGTGTATCTGAGATCGGCAGGATGATGACCCGCATTTGATGGTCCTTAGGGACACGGTTCGGCACGGTGGTGCCAAGCATGTTACAGTTGGAGATGACAGTGTTTTGAGGATGCAGGATTGAGTGTGTGTGCCTAATGTTGATGGGCTTCGTGAGTTAATTCTTGAGGAGGCTTACAGTTCTAAGTATTCTATTCACCCAGGTGCTGCCAAGATGTACCAAGACCAGTGACAACATTATTGGTGGAGAAGGATGAAGAAGGATATTGTTGCTTATGTGGCTCGGTGCTTGAATTTTCAACTGGTGAAGTATGAGCACCAAAGACCCGGTGGTTTACTTCAGCAGATAGAGATTCCTGAGTGGAAGTGGGAGCGTATCACTATGGACTTCGTTTTTGGACTCCCACGTACTCAGAGAAGTTTGATGTCATTTGGGTTACTGTGGATAGGCTGACTAAATCAGCACATTTCATTTCGGTGGCAAGTACTTATACTTCGAAGCGTTTGGTAGAGATATATATTCGGGAGATCGTTCGCCTTCACGGTGTGCCCGTGTCTATCATTTCTTATAGGGGTACGCAATTTAATTCTCACTTTTGGAGGGCAGTTAAACGTGAGTTGGGTACACGGATTGAGTTGAGCATAACAATCCATCCTCAGACAGACGGGCAGTCCGAGCGTACTATTCAAATCTTGGAGGATATGCTCCGCCTGTGTTATTGACTTTGGAGGTTCTTGGGATCAGTTCTTGTCGTTAGCGGAGTTTGCTTAAAATAATAGCTACCAGTTGAGCACTCAGATGGCTCCCTATGAGGCATTATATGGTAGACGGTGCAAATCGCCAATTAGATGGTTTGAGCCGGGAGAGGCTCGGTTGTTGGGTACAGACTTAGTTCAGGAGGCCTTGGACAAGTCAAGATTATAAAGGATCGCCTTCGTACATCTCAATCCAGGCAAAAGAGTTATGCCGACCGTAAAATTCGTGATGTGGCATTCATGGTTAGATAGAGGGTATTACTTCGGGTATCACCCATGAAGGGTGTTATGAGATTTGGGAAAAAGGGCAAGTTGAGCCCTAAGTATATCGGACAATTTGAGATTCTCGAGAAAGTGGGGGAGGTAGCTTATGCACTTGCGTTGCCTCCAGGGTTATCCTCAGTTCATCCGGTATTCCATGTGTCTATGATCCAGAAGTATCATGGTGACCCATCCCACGTATTAGATTTTAGCTCTGTCCAATTGGACAAGGATTTTAATTATGAGGAGGAGCCAATAGCCATTCTAGACCGGCAGGTTCGCCAGTTTAGGTCAGAGAGTTACCCTTCAATTAGAGTGCAGCGAAAAGGTCAGCCTGTTGAGGCAGCTACTTGGGAGTCCGAGTCGGACATGCAGAGTAGATATCCGCACTTGTTCGCCAGGTCAGGTACTTTTCTATGTCCGTTCGAGGACGAACGTTTGTTTTAGAGGTGGAGATTGTGATGGCCAAAAAGGTCATCTTATAAATTAAGACACTATTCCGGGCTTGTTAGCCTTGAAATCATTATTTTTACTTACCTCGATTTGCATGCGCAGTCGTGGCGTGAATCCGGAAAGCTTTTATGTGAAAATATATGAAATAATAGTTTTTGAGAATTAAAATTTATTTTTAGTTGACTTTGGTCAACATTTCGAGTAAACGAACCCAGACCCGTGTTCCGACGGTCCCAGGAGGCCCGTAGTAAACTATGGGACTTGGGCGTTTGTCCGGAATCGAATTCCGAGGTCCCTAGCTCGAGAAATGAATTTTTGATGAAAATTATTAAACTGAAATTTAAAGGAATTAAAGAAAAGAATTAATGGTTGAACTCGTTGGTATCAGGCCCGTATTTTGGTTTTGGAGCCCGGAACAGGTTTGTTATAATATTTAAGTCCTATCTGTGAAATTTGGTGGAAAACGGAGTTTATTTGACGTGATTCGTACGTCCAATTGAGAAAATAGTAGATTTGAAATGTTCTTGAGGAAATCATGAGTTTTGATGCTAAATCCGTAGTTTTAGATGTTATTTTGATGATTTAATCGCACGAGCAAGTCCGTATGATATTTTTAAACTTGCGCGCATGTTTGGTTTGGAGCCCCGAGGGCCCGGGTGAGTTTTAGATAGGCTACGGGGTGTTTCAGACTTATAAACCTCTATTGTCATAACTGTTTCTGGTGCATAGACGAATTGTTCTTCGCGTTCGCGAAGCTTCTCTTGCGAACGCGAAGAGTAAATTTGCTGAGGGAGAAATCCTTCTTCGTGAACGCGAAGCACTGGGGGCAGTACCATTTGCGAACGCGAGCAGACTTACGCGAACGCGTTGAATTAATGGACCTGGGGGAGGGGAGTCGCATTTCTTCTACGCTAACGCGACCACCTGGTCGTGAAAGCGATGATCAAAGGCCTCAAAGCATCGCGAACGCGAGCCTACCTTTGCAAACACGAAAGCCAAATGGGGCCACTACTTCGCGAACGCAGCATGCCCATCGCGAACGTGATGAAGGCCTGCCCAGCGATTAAAAACAGAACATAAACACGGGAATAAGCCATTCTTTCATATTTTCAAAACCAACAATACCTAGAGGCGATTTTCAAGAGACAAGTTCTTCCCCAAAGTGTTGGAAAACTATTCTAAACTATTTTCACTCGATTACCCATTCTTCTTCATCACTTTTCAATAAAAAATCAAGGGTTTTCATGGTATAAATTGGGGGTTTGGGTAGAATTAGGAAATTTTGCATAACTGAAATTTAGACCTCGAATTAGGGTCGGATTTCAAAACTAACTACATATTCGGGCTCGGGGGTGAATGGGTAAACAAAATTTGATCTGAACCCCTAGTTGGGACCAAGTGGGCCCGGGGTCAGTTTTTAACTTTTTTTGGGAGAACTTAGGAAAACCATGATTATGCTTTAAAGTTAATTCCTTTAGCAATAATTAATGATATTGAACTAATTATGATTAGATTCGAGTGGGTTGGAGGTGAATTCTAAAGGAAAAGTTGTACTTGAGCAATGAGTGCCTGCGAAATTGAGGTTAGTGTTGTGTCTAACCTTAGCTTGAGGGAATATGTATTGTGTGATTATGTGCTATTTGTTTTGTTGCTAAATACGATGTATAAGTGAGGTGTCGAGTACCTATACGTCATGGTCAGGTCATAACATGCGAGTGAAAGTTAATTCTTGTGATTCTTGTTGTTTGAAAGCCTATCATTATGATTATTGTTGTTATTGAAATGTTGGGAGATTTGTATCTGGTTCCACCGAGATGGATAATATTGTGAATATTGAGTAGAGATTTAACTGTTAAATGGTAGTAGAAACTGTGATGAAATACTGATTCCATGTGAAATTCCTCTTTACATGTTGTTAATGATTTTGTGAAATGGTGAGGAAGAGGTTAAAGCACGAAGGGTGATGCCGTGCATAATTTATTTAAATGGTGAGGAAGAGTGTAAAGCACAAAGGGTGATGTCGTGTATAATTTACTTATATTGTGAGGATGAGAGTAAAAGCACGAAGAGTGATGCCGTGCATTCTTATTTATAATTTGGTGAGGACGAGAGTAAAAGCACGAAGGGTGATGCCGTGCATTCTTATTCATTATATGGTGAGGCTGAGAGTAAAGCATGAAGGGTGTTGCCGTGCAAATTTCCTTTCTATTTAAATTGCTTAATTTTGTTGTTTATCATTATTTATTTCTGTGTTTGCGTTATCACACTCCTTATGTTGAAATTCCCCAATGCATGTCCCCTTCCCATTATTTATTATTTTTAAATATTTAATTGTTGTTATTTCTACTAGCATGATTATATATGTCCAGGTTTTTATGTGCTGTCCTGTCCTAGCCTCGTCACTACTTCACCGAGGTTAGGCTCGGCATTTACTAGTACATGGGGTCGGTTGTACTTATACTTCACTCTGCACTTCTGGTGCAGATCCAAGTTTAGGTCCGAGCTGAGTTTGAGCTAGAGCTGATACTATTCTCACGGAGACACGAGGTAGATCTGCCGACGTCCGTAGATTCATTGAGTCTTCTTCTCATTTTTCATTTGTTGTTTTATCTAGTTCAAAACAATTACATATATTTTCTTTGAGCCAAATACTTGTAGTAAATTCTTAGTAGTTCGTGAACTGTAACTCCAGACCCCGAGTAGCTAGATATTTACATTAGTTTCGTGGTATCATTGCATTTCTTCATACATTATTTATGGTATCATTTATTGGATAGTAGTTGATTTCGTATATGTTTTAAACTGTTTTAATTGTGTTAAATGTCATATTCCACAAATGTTGGCTTGCCTGCGTTAGGCGTCATCACGACCCTTGGTTGGGGGGGGGGGGGGGGAG
>ML268449.1:0-18652 GCA_005239495.1 Nicotiana undulata | reverse complement strand
GGGGGGGGGGGGGGGAGAATTCGGGTCGTGACAAGGACGCAAGTGAACTTTAGAGATTTGAGAGGTCTAAAATATTTCCTGAGAAGTGCAAGGAAACATCAAGGAAGCAGAAGTACAGAAAATTCAAAATTTTAAAATACTAACTCCTTTATGTCAGTCCCGAAATTCTCATTGAACAATTTTGAAATTCTAAATTTTAAAATAGAAGTATTTCAAGGATGTAAAACATGTGGTGTATTTACTTATCCCAAAATAAAAGGATAGAATTCCTTTTTTTTTCTCACCCAGTATCCGGTACTGTCACGACCCGAATTCCCCCCCCCCCCCCCCCCCAAACAGGTCGTGATGGCGCCTAACGCTTTTATTGCTAGGCAAGCGACCATTTGAGGAATACGACATTTAAAACAATTAAATCTGTTTAAAACATATACGAAGTCAAATACTATCAAATGAATGATACCAAAAATAATGTATGAAGAAATGAAACGATACCACGAAACTAATGCTAATATCTAGCTACCCAGGGTCAGTTTAATAATTTTGCACAGATTGTTAGTAATTAGACTTGGGATTGAATTTGATTTGACTTGTTCGAAGATTATGGAAATTATTCATCTAGACTAATTAGGACGTGTTATTCAATATTTTGGATAGATTGTGGCCATTGAAGGTCGTTTTGTTGGTGTTCTAGACGTTGTAAGGTTAGATAACTTCCCGCTAGCGAGGTAAGTGAGATTTTAAGCTTTGATACTTGCTTTTCTAAAACCCGTTTTAAAAATGTGTTTTCTCTACCTGGTCCAAGTGTTGAGACAAGCGTGCGCTTGGCATAATCGGTGGTCTTACACCAGCCGCAAATATATTTTTTATGAAAAATTCAAAAAAAAATTATTTTATAAGTTGTTGAGTTTAATAGTTTGATTCGGCTGCGCCATGATGTTGAGTTGGATATGGCCGTGCGCCGTGATTTTGAGTTTGATACGGTTGTGCGCCATGATGTTGAGTTGATATGGCTGTGCGTCGTGATGTTGAGTTGGATATGGCTGTGCGCCATGATTTTGAATTTGATATGGTTGTGCGCCATGATGTTGAGTTTGAGACGGTTGTGCGCCATGATATTTGGGGCATTGTGTATCTGTTATATTTGAGGCATTGTGGTGCCGTTATGGACTCTTAGGTTTGTTGGTAAATTTCTTTCACTGCAATTATGATAAGTCCTTAGTGGGTACTCTTGTTGGTTAATTCTTAATAACTCTGTTGATACACATATATTGAGTTTTTATATAGATATCATATTTACTATATGGTTCCTGTTGTGGTGTGTCTGTATTTTATAACACTTGTTCCAGAGGTATTTAAAGTGGCAGATCGAGGATCGTACTGGGTTATATTTACGTATAACTCACTCCTTACATGCATCTCTATGCATATACCGTTGCAGGAGATAGAGCTAGTGGCTAACGACTTTGTGCGAGTAGATCCTATTAATGAGGTGAGCCACTGCACTGTTCGTGGAGGCTTTCGTTTGCTTACCTAGCACGTGTTAGTTATTTTATTTTTCTTTGGGGTTTGCATGCCTGTCAATAAAACTCATGTTACTCTGTTAGATATTCCATGGTCTTAGTGTGGGATTTGGGTTAGAGTTTTATTATTTTAGTGATTGTTGGTGTTTTTATGGATTGACTAAGGTATTGGGCGATAATTATTTTCTCTTTAATTATTAATTATTCTATTAGGCCTGCAATTTTTTAACTAAGTATTGTGTAAATGGTTAAACGTTAGAGAGAGGGGTTCGCCTGGCAGGTGGTGTTAGCCGGGTACCAGTCACGTCTAGGGGGTAGTTTGGGACATGACAAAGTTTGTATCAGAGCGTAGGCTTTAAGTCCCGGGTCATGGAGAAGTGTTTTGTAGAGTCTTGCTCATGGGTATGTAGGCGCCCATACTTATTATCTTGAGGCTACTAAGCATTTAGGATGGTTTCCCTTCTTTCATTCCTTGATCGTGCGTTGAGATAACTTGAGTTTGACCTTGGATTGTTTATTTCGCAGATGGCTAGGACACGCACACCTTCATCTGCTAGATGTGGTGCTGGACGGGGTACTACCCGAGGTGGTGGTCAAGTTGGGGCTCGTCACACTAGAGCTCAGGTTAGTATACAGACCGCTCCTCATCCTGAAGTTGTGAATACATGCCAATCCCAAGCTACTATGCCAGATTGAGTGCAAGAACAAGTGGTTCATGATGCTCCACCACCAGTCCCAGTTGATGTGCCTACTGTTACCTTACCTGCAGATGCACTGGTGAGGTTGTTGAATGTGTTGGAGGCGTTAGTGCCTACTCAGGGTGGACTTCCAGCTTCCCAGACTACGGATCTTAAGAATTTCATGGATCTTAAGCTACCAGAGTTCGATGCTACACAGGCTTCTATTGAGCCCCAGAAGTTCATTCACCGTTGTGAGAATATACTATCTACTTTGGGGCTAAAGGAGACTCGAGGGGTGGAATTTTCCACTTTTCTATTTTCAAGATCTGCAGAGTCATGGTGGAATTCAGTTCAGAGAGGTAGACGAGCAAGGTTTCCACCTATTACTTGGTCAGAGTTTTCAGCTATGTTTATGGATAGGTTCGTTCCACTGAGCAAGCGGGACGACAAGAGACTTCAGTTTGAGCAACTGCGCCAGGGCAGTATGACGGTTACAGAGTATGAGGCTAAGTTAACTAATTTAGCTAGTTATGCACCTTTTCTAGTTGCAAATGAGCATGAGAAGGTGAGGAGGTTCATGGATGGGCTTGAGCATCATTATCGGGGTCCTGTGGTTGGGGATGTTCGAGTTGCTTCGTACAAAGATGATGTGGATACTGCTATCCGTTATGAGTTTTATCAAGAGAGGGACAAGACCGAGCGAGAAAGCAAAATGGCTCGTAGTGCAGGCGGGTTTAGTGGGGCTCCATCTGGGGGAAAGAGTTGTTTTAATCACGGGCAATCCAGACCCACTTAGTCAGAGTCAGTGGTGCAGTCTTCTAGGAGTACTTATCCAGCTAGACAGGGGCACCGGTAGATACAGAGGAAGGAAAATGGCTCATATCAGTCGGGTCAACATCTGAGGTGTTCGAATTGTGGTAGAAATCACAATGGTCGTTGTTTTGGAACATATGGGGCTTGTTTTACTTGTGGTCAAAAAGGACATATTGCTAAGTATTGTCCTAGAGGATATTCTGCTACTAACCATGCTACTCCACAGCCGCAGAGAACGTTTACAGGTACACAGACTCAGACTCAGCCAGCTAGAGCCGCTTCACAGGTTGCTCGTGGACAGGGTCGACAGGGTTCACAGACTGCTCAGGGAGTGGGTGGACCGCCGAGATTCTTTGCTATGGCCAGACAGGATGCCAAGGCATCTAATGCAGTAGTCACAAGTATTATCACTATTGGTTCTTATGGGGCTTACGCTCTAATTGATCCTGGTTCTACGTATTCATATGTATCTCCATCTTTTTCCATATACTTAGAACGAGGAGTTGAGTCTCTTAATTTGCCTTATATTGTGGTGACCCCAGTGGGGGAGACTATATATGTGGATAAAGTATATAAAGATTGTGTGATATTTATTCAGGGCAGAGACATCATGGTTGATCTACTAGTGTTGCCTATGTACGACTTTGATGTAATTGTGGGTATGGATCAGTTAGCATCATGTTATGTTTCAGTTGATTGTCATTCCAAGCTTATACGTTTTGATTTTCCTGGAGAACCATGTTTAGTGTGGAAAGGCAGAACTCCTCTGACTCAGGGAAAAATAATATCCTATGTAAAAGCACGTTGAATGATTAATGATGGGTGTTTGGATTTTATTGCTACCGTTCATGATACGCTCTTGGAGGATATTACTATTGATAGTGATCCAGTGGTTCGAGAATTTGCTTATGTGTTTCCAGAAGATTTACCCGGGCTGCCTCCGACAAGAGAAATTGAGTTCAGTATTGATTTGGTGCCAGGAACTCAACCTATCTCTATTCCTCCATACCGTATGGCTCCAGCGGAGTTGAGAGAATTAAAAGTTCAACTTCAAGAGCTACTTGATAAGGGATTGATCATGCCTAGTGTGTCGCCTTGGGGTGCACCCGTGTTATTTGTTAAAAAGAAAGATGGAACGATGAGAATATGTATTGATTACAGGCAATTGAATAAGGTGACGATCAAGAATAAATATTCGTTGCCACGTATTGATGATCTATTCGACCAGCTACAGGGTGCAACTCACTTTTCAAAGATTGACCTGAGATCGGGTTACCATCAGCTGAGAATTAAGACCGAGGATATATCCAAGACAGCGTTTCAGACCAGGTACATGCATTTTGAATTTTTGGTGATGTCCTTCAGGCTTACTAATGCCCCGCAACATTTATGGACCTCATGAATCAGGTATTCATTCATAGATCATTTTGTGATTGTATTTATTGATGACATTTTGGTCTACTCTCGAAGTGAGGGAGAACATGAACAAAACTTGAGAGTTATGCTACAGACACTTAGGGAGCGAAAGCTTTATGCCAAGTTCTCAAAGTGTGAATTTTGGCTGGATACAGTTTCCTTTTTGGGACATGTGGTGTCACGAGATGGGATTCAAGTTG
Source organism: Nicotiana undulata (assembly GCA_005239495.1). Classification (NCBI taxonomy): domain Eukaryota; kingdom Viridiplantae; phylum Streptophyta; class Magnoliopsida; order Solanales; family Solanaceae; genus Nicotiana; species Nicotiana undulata. The sequence goes on along the minus strand of ML268449.1, from coordinate 14,023 downwards.
ATCCAAAAAAGATAGAGGCAGTTCAAGATTGGCCTCGACCCACTACTCCTACAGAGATACGTAGCTTCTTCGGCCTAGCTGGATACTATAGAAGGTTTGTTGAGGGTTTCTCAAAGATAACCACTCCATTGACTCAATTGACTCAGAAAGGTGTTGCATTTCAGTGGTCAATTAAGTGTGAAGAAAGTTTTCAAAAGTTGAAGACCACATTGACTACAACTCCGATTTTGACACTACCTACAGGTGCATGGGGTTTTACTATTTATTATGATGCGTCTCGAGTCGGTTTGGGTTGTGTGCTGATGCAGAATGGCAAGGTTGTAGCTTATGCTTCTCGGCAGCTAAAGAACCATGCAAAGAATTATCCAACTCACGACTTGGAATTGGCTGCGATCGTATTTGCACTTAAGATCTAGCGTCACTATCTTTATGGTGATCCGTGTGAAATTTACACTGATCACAAGAGTCTGTAATATATATTCAAGCAAAGAGATCTGAATCTGAGGAAGAGACGGTAGTTAGAATTACTTAAAGATTACGATCTTACTATTTCATATCATCCTGGGAAGGCAAATGTGGTAGCAGGCGCCTTGAGTAGAAAGTCTATGGGTAGCTTGGCCCCATTTACTGCTGAAGAACGACCTATGGTGATGGATATTCAGGCGTTGGTCAATCGGGGAGTTCGTATTGATCATACATTGCTGGGCAGATTACTTGAAGGTTTGGTAGAACAATCATCCTGGTTGGACAGGTCAAGGCTCGTCAATTTGAAGATTCCCATCTTGCTAAACTCCGAGATCGAGTGCAGAATGGTGGTGTCAAGTCATTTGCTATTGACAGTGAAGGTGTGTTACGTCGACATGGTAGATTGTGTATCCCCATGGTAGGAGATGTGAAGCAGTTGATTCTCGAAGAGGCTCATAACTCCCGCTACTCTATCCATCTAGGTGCTACTAAAATGTATCAAGACTTGCGTGAATTATACTTGTGGAAAGGTATAAAGTATGATATTCTGAAACATGTTACTAGTTGCTTAAACTGTCAGCAGGTAAAATATGAGCACCAAAAACTAGGAGGATTGATGCAAAATTTGATTATCTCTGAGTGGAAGTGGGGAAGGATTACTATGGACTTTGTAGTTGGGTTGCCACGTACATTTAAGAAACATGATTCAGTATGGGTGATCATGACAGACTCACAAAGTCCGCACATTTTATACCTGTTCGAGTTACTCATACTGCAGAACAGCTAGCAGATATATACCTCCGTGAGATAGTTCGGCTTCATGGTGTGCCTATCTCTATAATATCAGATCGGGGTGCACAATTTACTGCTGAAGTTTGGAAATCATTTCAGAAGTCTTTGGGTTCTCAGGTTGAGTTGAGCACAACTTTCCACCCACAAATGGACGGATAGTCCGAGCGGGTTATTCAGATCTTGGAGGACATGCTTAGAGCTTGTGAAATTGATTTTGGTGGTCATTGGGACGATCAGTTACCGTTAACAGAGTTTGCTTATAATAACAGCTATCAGTCGAGTGTACAGATGGCGCCATTTGAAGTTTTATATGGTCGTAAGTGTCGTTCACCAGTTGGATGGTTTGAACCTGGTGAAGCACAACTATTGGGTCCGGATTTGGTTCAGCAAGCTTTGGAGAAAGTTGCCTTGATACGAGAACGACTTCGGACAGCTCAAAGTAGACAAAAATCCTACGCAGATAAGAGAGTCTATGATTTGGAGTTCATGAAAGGAGAAAAGTCTTTTTGAAGGTGTCCCCTATGAAAGGAATCATGAGATTTGGGCGCAAAGGTAAGCTAAGACCGATGTATATTGATCCGTATGAGATTTTAGATCGAATTAGGTCGGTGGCGTATAAACTTGCCTTGCCTCCGAGGTATCTGCGGTTCATCCTGTATTTCATTTGGCTATGCTTAGATGATATGTTCGCGATGATAGTCATAAAATCCAGCCAGAGAATGTGGAGCTTGATGAGAACTTAACTTATGAAGAAGGTCTGATAGTTATTCTTGAGAGGCAAATGCGACAATTGAGATCGAAAAAGGTTGCTTCAGTGAAAGTATTATGACGCAACCATCCTATAGAGGAATCTATGTGGGAGTCCGAAGTAGACATGCGAAGCAAGTACCCCCAGATGTTTGAGATGTCAAGTACACTTTTTAACTCGTTCGAGGACGAACGCTTGATAAGTGAGGGAGAATGTAATAACCGAAAATTTTATATATACTAAGTAACTTAAAGTTGTAAAATTTATTTAAATTGTTAGTGAACCTAATTAACTATTAATATATTGAGTTGGATAATAAAATAACTGAGACAATATATATGGTAAAGAAATGGGCTAAACCCATATATTTTTCTTATTGGCCCATGCATAAAGATCTAAGGTGTAGAAAAGAAGCAATTTAGGTCTTAATTAGAAAAAATATATATGAAACAAACGGAAAAGGGAAAATACACGTTAGGTTAGAGGAGATTGACAGCGGCCGAGACTTTTCTATGGACTCTGTACAAAAATTAGAAAGACACCAAAAACATCAGGTACGCAAAACTCAATTAAGCCTTCCAATTGATATTGTCTTCCGTTGGATTAATGGTAATGGAATTAAAGAATGAGGAATCAATAATTATGTTATGATGAAAAGTAATAATTTGGACATGATTATTAGATAATGGAGATGGAATGAGAAAGCTATGTAATTTGATTTGAAAAAAATTAGTTTCTGATGTTAGTTCACGTTGCTATATATTTATATAAAACACATAATGACTACCTCTAATTATTTGTGTAATAGCAAGGGAATAAAGTAATGATTATTTATGATTTTCAATGATTATATGGCGTTGGTGGATGAAGCCATTGTAATATATTCTGAAGTTCCACTGCTTTGGCATTCTTTTTAACATTCAGTGTTTAATAATTTTGCACAGATTGTTAGTAATTAGAGTGGGGATTGAATTTGATTTGACTTGTACTAAGATTATGGAAATTATTCATCTAGACTAATTAGGATATGTTATTCAATATTTTGGATAGATTGTGGCCATTGAAGGTCATTTTGTTGGTGTTCTAGACGTTGCAAGGTTAGGGAACCTCCCGCTAGCGAGGTAAGTGAGACTTTAAGCTTTGATACTTGCTTTTCTAAAGCCTGTTATAAAAATATATTTTCTCTGCCTGGTCCATGTGTTGGAACAAGACTGCGCTTGGCAGAATCGGTGGTCTTAGACCAGTCCCAAATATATTATTTTATGAAAAATACAAAAAAATATATTTTATAAGTTGTTGAGTTTGATAGTTTGATTCGGCCGTGCGCCATGATGTTGAGTTGGATATGGCTCTGCGCCATAATTTTGAGTTTGATACGTCTGTGCGCCATGATGTTGAGTTGATACGGATGTGCGCCATGATGTTGAGTTGGATATGGCTGTGCGCCATGATTTTGAGTTTGATACGGTTGTGCGCCATGATGTTGAGTTTGAGACGGCTGTGCGCCATGATATTTGGGGCATTGTGTATATGTTATATTTGAGGCATTGTGGTGCCGTTATGGACTCGTATGTTTGTTGGTAAATTTATTTCATTGCAATTATGATAAGTCCTTAGTGGGTACTCTTGTTGGTTAATTCTTAATAACTCTGTTGATACACATATATTGAGTTATTGTATAGTTATCATATTTACTATATCGTTCCTGTTGTGGTGTGTCTGTATTTTCTAACACTTATTTCAGAGGTATTTAAAGTGGCGGGTCGAGGATCTTACTGGGTTATATTTACGTATAACTCACTCCTTACATGCATCTCTATGCAGTGGCTGATAATTTTGTTCGAGTGGATCCTATTGTTGAGGTGAGTCACCTCACTGTTCGTGGAGGCTTTCGTTTCAAGCTTACCTAGCTCGTGTTAGTTATTTTCTTTTTCTTTGGGGTTTTCATGCCCGTCAATAAAACTCATGTTACTCTATTAGATGTTCCATGGTCTTAGTGTGGAATTTGGGCTAGAATTTTATTATTTTAGTGATTGTTGGTGTTTCTATGGATTGAATAAGGTATTGGGCGATAATCATTTCCTCTTTAATTATTAATTATGCTATTAGGCCTGCAATTTTTTAACTAAGTGTTGTGTAAATGGTTAAACATTAGAGAGAGGGGTTCGCCTGACAGGTGGTGTTAGCCGGGTGCCAGTCACGTCTAGTGGGTAGTTTGGGACGTGACACCGAGCCCAGAAATACAATTAGTTTTTGAACCCGACCTCAATTCGAGGTCTAAATCCCCAAATTTCGAATTTCCTAAGTTCTACCCAAAAATCCCTAATTATACCATGAAAACTCTAGATTCTAGGTTGAAATCGTGTAAAAAGTTGTAAAGGATTAAAAGAAAATAGTTAGGAATCACTTACCTATGATTTGGAGAAGTTTTGGTCTTTGAAAAATCGCCTCTTGAGGTTTAGGGTTCGTAAGAATTGAAGAATGGGTGAAAATCTCGTCAAAGTCCAAACTTAACAATTGCAATTATCGCAAATGCGATCACATGTTTGCAAATGCGAACTCGCAAATGCGGCCTTTACTTTGCAAATGCGAAGCTTGGCCTGGCCTGCTGTCATCGCAAATGCGAACAGGTGTTCCCAAATACGGCAACTATTCTAGTTGCAATTGCGACAATGAGCTTCGCAAATGCGAAGGTCCCCTTCCTAGCCTCCTGATCGCAAATGCAAACAAACCTTCGCAAATGCGATGCTCGCATTTGCGAGCTAGACTTCGCAAATGCGACGTCTGCAGACCTGAAACACACCAGCAAAATTTTTTAAGTCCAAATCACTCCGTCGCCTTTCTGAAATTCACCGAGCCCTCTGGGCTCCAACCTAAACATGCACACAAGTCTAAAAATATCCTACAGATTTGCTCGTGCGATCAAATCTCTAAAATAACACCTAAAACTACAGATTTAGAATCAAAACTCATGATTTTCTCAAGAACACTTCAAAATACTATCTTCTTAACCGTACGTCCGAATCACGTCAAATCAACTCTGATTCTTACCAAATTTCACAGATATGACTTAAACAATATAGTAAACCTGTACCGGGCTCCGGAACTAAATACGGGTCCGATACCAACGAGTTAAAACAATAATCAATTTCTTTACTTCCTTTAAATTTCAGTTTAACAATTTTCATCAAAAATTCATTTCTCGAGCTAGGGACCTCAGAATTTGATTCCAGACATACGCCCAAGTCCCATAGTTTACTACGGACCTCCCGGGACCGTTGAAATACGGGTCCAGGTCCGTTTACTCAAAACGTTGAACAAAGTCAACTAAAAATCAACTTTAACTCTCAAAAATTATTATTTCATATATTTCCACATAAAACCTTTCCGGATTCACGCCCGGACTGCGCACGCAAATCGAGATGAATAAAAATAATGTTTTAAGGCTAACGAGCACGGAATAAAGCTTTAATTCATAAGATGACCCAAATTAGGTCATCACAGGTACCCATATTGGGGCCCGACTAATCCGGTTTTGCGCCGGGAAGTCCCACATTAGGGAGTAAAGCGCTCCCTAACAAAGGCGACTCCATACCCAGGGGCTCGAACTCGAGACCTCTGGTTAAGGATGAAGGAGTACTTACCACTTCACCACAACCCTTATTGGTGAAAAGGATAGAGTATATCCTAGCGTAGGTCTTTTTTGCTCCAATGACTTTGACATAGAGATGGCTCAAACCGTTGTAAGCAAAATAAATTTGTTACAAAATAAGCCATTTCAATGCCTTGTTAAAGTGCATTCCGACTCCAACTCCTCTTGCATATGTGTATTTCTCCAAAATGTTTTGTGACTCTTTGAAAAATAACTCCTTAGATATGGGAAAAGAAAACATTTTTTGCCTTTACTAATATTTAATACACGTTAATCACATTCATTATGGCAGGAGGGAAAAATAAATGCTTAGAATTTTTGAATTTTTTAAATAAGATAAAGAGAAATATGAGGAAAAAAAGCAAAAGAAGGAGAAAAAAGATAATTAAGTTTCTTGGCCAAGAGAGGTGCCAAGTCATCTTTTCTACTCTCTCCTTTATATATATATTTATTTATTTATTTATTGTAGCTTATTCACTAGATACCGAAAGAGTTAAAAGAAAGAAAAGGTTGGGGCACTTTAAAATCTTTAGAACAGAGGGATTAGCCACTGTACTGATAATTAGGAGTGGCAAATGGAAGGGTCAGGTCGGATTTGGGCGGTCGAAAATGGATAATGCAAAAATGAATAAATTATTCTACCTGATCCATATTTTATACGGATAGAAAATGAGTTACCCCTTATCCATAACTTCTTGAATGTGAGGAACCCCCAATTTGAGTCTTCAAAAATATAAAGCTAAACCCATTGGTTATCCTTTTTTTTTTTTTTGGATAATATGATTTTTATCCTTATTTGACCCATTTCTTAGTGGATGATATAGATGGATAACAATTTTTTTTATCCATTTTGCCACCACTACTATTAATGTACCCTTATTTTTATTTTATATAACTAGTCTTTGGGTACGTATGCTACGTATACCTTATAACAATGAGTATAAACTTTTTTAATTATATTATCAAAAATTATAGTGAAATATATTTTGAATTATAGAACAAAAATTTAAAGGTGAAAAATTCAAGTTTATGAAAATATATGATTTACGTAAAACCCAATAAAAGTCCTCGGATCAGAAGTAACAATCCTTATATATATATATATATATTGTTACTTAATATTGTTTGTTACGTTATCATCGATTGTAGTAGTCCTAAAGACGTTGATATTGTCTAGCTCGGCAAGAATACAACATACTTAAGTAGATAGTTTTTTCCTAAAATAAATATAACTAACCCTATCTGCATTTAGTTTATTTAGAATATAAGTAGGTGGCCTATCCAGTAGAAGGTGTTCTTTGCGATTTTCCAGAGCTTTCTTAGCTAGTCCATAAGCAACTTGATACCCATCTCTGAAGTTATTCAAATATGTAGCAGAGTACTTTTGATATGCAAAAAATACACACGCATATTCAATATTTAATTGTTGTGTTCTTTTTAAATTTTAATCATTTAACTATATAATTACTCTACTTCAATAATTCTGATTATCAATATTTGTATTCAGCTGACGAATCCCCAACAAAGGTCGTTGGTATCTATAATCACTAAGGATTCCTTGTGAGACTTATATAGAAATTAATCTTCCAATGAAATAATATTCGTAGCCGTATTCTTTCCGTTTGTAATATTCTTTCTTCGATATATATATATATATATATATATATATATATATAAAAAATATTTTTAATAAGAAAATAATTTATATAAGGCAAAATCTATCGATCTTAAAGTCATAAATACTAGGACTTATTATATAATTCTAATGAAAAAATATCTAATAATCAAAATTGTAGTCAATTTAAACTCCTAATATTAGAAATATAACTTAAATAAAAAATTTGTCCAGTATAAATTTACTTTTAAAAAGCAAAAAAGACGAATAATATTTCATTGAGGAATTTTGTACTTCTAATATAATATAATAATAAATAATAGATGACTTTATATAACACATACTTTAAGATATTGATAATTAAATAATAACTCAAAACTTAGTTGGATGAAAAATATATAAAATTAAAGTTTAAATTTTGATTATCTAAATGAATTGAACCTCTATAAATGTTACGAATTTTGCTCAAAGAAGTATATTATTAATGGAACATTATAAGACAATTTTAGGATGTCCCAAAATAAAAAAAAGTGACACGTGTATTGAAAATTTTAAATATGCAAGTATTTCCAACGAGTCGGACTATAATGTACAACGACATTTCAGGTAAATTGCTCAAAAAGTAAGAGAAATTGTTAAAGCTGGGATGTAGTTGTTAAACTCTAGGAGAAATCTAAGTAACCAAATTTTTGTTGTTGTTGTTTTTTACCGGTGCTCGTGATTGGGTTTATCATATTTTTACCAAAAAAAAAAAAGGAAACAACATCGACTAAGTCAGCTGTCCATATTAGCAAGTCAAATCAAATATATTATAGTAGGTTTTATTGATTTTATTTTTCAATATTGTCGTTATTTTCCTTTTCTTTGTTATCGCTTTTTATGTTGTCAAGTAATTTTTAATTGACATGTTTAAGAAGATCGTACACTTTTAATTTCCCTCAATTATCTGATTTAGGAGACCCAAATTGTGAAGGAAATCGATATCCTATAAGGACAACCATGAGTACATTTGTGTCTTTAATACTAGTTGGCCCGGGCCCAAGACTATTAGTTTTTGATTTAACGTAAATAACTTTTCCAAACTGACTGTGAAACAAACCTAAACAAATACGTACCATACAATCTGATTCAAAGTGTTGCAAAACTAAAAACACAATTAATTAACTTCTAAATAGTAACAAAGTCAAATTGAAATAAAAACAAATTAAAAAATATGTTGTGCAAGTGCTAAATCAATATATAATTCTTCTTGCAATTCTACAAACTGTATTAGGTCCTTGCTAGTTTTCGTGCTCTTAGAAAGCAGAATGTTTTTGCCTTATGTCTGAGACAACAAGTTCACCTGGAAAATGCAAAAGTAGAATAAGTCTTAACACATCCATATAATACAAATCATCAGAATTGACGAATGTAGAAAGAAGCACATGTGCATAATACAAACCATTATATTATCTTTATGTTATGTTGGGCAAGCTTTTTCTTCTCAGAAAAATGGAGTTGGCGGAGTCATCTATGAAGAATTGAAGAAGAAGAAAAATGAAAGCTTCAGACAAAAGTCAAATTGTGTTTCACACTAAGTGATTTAACGTATGTGGTCTCTAATGCTGAATATTGGACTTGGCACGTGGAAGGATCTCAGCACTTCAGACTTTCAATCTCAGTCCTTGATTTTCAATCTATCAGCACTCAAGACTTTCAATCTCATCCCTTGATTCTAATACAAAAGATCACATGCTCAACATAATAGAGAATATATTTAGTTACACAGCTGTATTTACATTCAATAAAAATTAGACAAGTGTCCAGAATAAATTCTATTACACAGTTATAGATATAGACAATAGGAATTAGACAAGTGTATAAAATAGTTTTATTTTACAATTTATTTTTGCTACAAATACATGTATAAAGTGAATGAGAAAGACACAGAAAATTCTGCAATTCCTTTCTTCAATCTTTCATGGTATCAGAGCTCTAGCTCGATTCCAAGGGAATTCATCTTTCAACTTTTCTTTGTTCTTCATTTCTTGTGTTCTTCATTTTATTTCACCATGGAATCAGGAACGCTCCTCATTCCTGCAGCTCAAACTTCAACTGGAAATGGAGTGACTCTTGATGTCAATCACCCCTACTTCCTTCATTCATCAGATACACCTGGAATGAACTTAGTCAATGCAGTCTTTGATGGTAGAGGATACCAAGGATGGAAGAGATATGTGTTGATAGCTCTTTCAGCAAAAAGCAAGCTGCGTTTTATTGATGGCACATGTCCAGCTCCTGCAATTACTTCCAAAGATCATCAACCATGGAGCAGATGCAATGATATGGTGACATCATGGTTGCTGAACTCACTGTCTAAGGACATTGGAGACATTGTTATATACTCTAAAACTGCAAGAGAACTTTGGACTGGACTGGAGCACAGGTTTGGACAGTCCAATGGGGCAAAATTGTATCACCTACAGAAAGAGTTAGTTGGTTTGGTTCAAGGTACAAGTGACATAGCAACCTATTTTACAAAGCTTAAATGTATATGGGATGAGTTGGATTCTCTCAACTCCAATATCAAGTGCACATGCACTTGTATCTGTGAGGGTAAGAAAGTGGTGGAGAAATCACAAGAGGATTAGAGACTTATCCAATTTCTAATGGGTTTGAATGAAGCATATGGTCAAGCTAGGGGAACCATACTCATGATGAATCCATTACCCAACATCAACCATTCCTACTCCTTGATTCTACAAGATGAGAATCAGAAAGAGGTATATGCTAACCCCCTTATTTCTATTGATGCTTCATCCTTCATGGTAGGAAACCAGAACAATTTTCAAAATCAAGGTAACTTTCCTCAAAGAAATGGGAGACAGAAAACACCTGGACAGTTTCAGAAGCCTTCTAATGGCTTTCAAAAACCGGGAAATCCACCACAAAGGACAACAACTACCAAGGCAAGGAAAGGAAAATTCAACCCTAATGTTTCCTGTACCTACTGCAAGAAAATTGGTCACTCAGTAGCAGATTGCTACAGAATCATAAGATTTCCAGAGGGTTTTGGATTTACAATTGCAAACAAGGTCAAAGAACTATAAAAAGTAATGGAGCTTTCTCAGGAGACCAAGGAGATGATCTAACTAACAATTATAATGAAATTGTGAATCAGCACCTTTCAAAGGAACAATCCTCACAGTTGGTACAACTCATAAAGCAAGTTAAGGTGACAGATGCAGGAAGCTCAAACTCAGAAATCAATGCAAATGCTATGGCTGGTACAATTATCAAATATTCTTGTTCTTGTTTTTCAGTTTACAATTCAAGCACCTGGATCATAGATTTAGGAGCTTCAGAGCATATGTGTTTTGACTCAAGTGTTTTTATATCTTTATCACCCCTTCCTGTTCCTCTAGACATCAATCTACCTAATTATTTCAAAGTAACAGTCACTCATGTAGGAAGAGTTTCCATTCATTCTGATTATATCTTGGAAAATGTTTTGCATGTTCCTACTTTCAGATATAATCTACTGTCTGTCAATAGATTCTGTTCGCAATTTCATTGCATTATCTCATTCTACTCTACTCAATGTATGTTGCAGGCCCCTCTAATGAAGATGACTCAAGTTTTTGGTGAAGAAAAAGAGGGACTCTATCGATTGGAACCTAATCATGATAGCTCTAGAAATAGATATGAAGAAAATGTATCTTCCTCTTCAAAACAGAATGTTTTCAGTCATGTTTCAGTTTCTTTTCCTTTTTCTGCAAGTACAGTTTCTGATGTAAACCTTTGGCATGTAAGGTTAGGGCATTTGCCTTTTTCATCAATGAAACATCTCAATTTTATTTCCATTCCTACCGATTTTGAGTGTTTCTGTGATATTTGTCCTAAAGCTAGACAAACTAGAAATTCTTTCCCTTTGAGTCAAATCAAAACAAAAAGAGCATTTGAGTTAATTCATGTTGATACATGGGGACCTTACAAGGCTCCAACTAATAATGGTTTAAGATATTTTTAACCATTGTAGATGATTATAGCAGAGGCACATGGACCTTTCTTCTAAGAAGCAAGAGTAATGCTTTTGATGTCTTAAAGAATTTTTTGACTATGGTAGAAAGGCAGTTTGGTGTTAAAGTACAGAAGCTAAGGATAAACAATGCCTTTGAGTTAGGATCAGGAACTCAACTGTGATGACCCAAAAGGTCATCCCGTGTATTTTTGGCTAATTTCGTGTTCCGAGGTCGTTAAAACCTCCATCTATCTCACCTCGATGTGTGTGCGTAGCTCGGGCGTGTAGCCAAGAAGCCCTTATGTGAAAAACAGATAAAAATGATAATGTTGTGTTGAAATTTGCATCAAGTTGACTTTGGTCAATATTTTTGATAAACAGACCCGGACCCGTGATTTGACGCTCCCAGAGGGTCCGTAAGAATATATGGGACTTGGGCGTATTCCCAGAATCAAATTCCGAGGTCCTAAGTCCGAGAAATAAATTTTTAAAAGAAATTATTTTCTGAAAAATATAAGAGACTTTGATAGAGTAAATATATGTGAAAACTATGGTGTTGGGCCCGTATCTTGGTTTCGTAACCCGGTACAGGTTGGATATAATATTTGTGTCATATCTGTAAAGTTTGGTAAGAAACGGAACTCATTTGACGTGATTCGGACCATAAATGCAAAATTTGATGTTTAAAGAAGTTTTGAAATATTTCATTGATTTTGGGGTTTAATTCGATGTTTATGATGTTACTTTGGTGATTTGATAACAGAATAAGTTTGTAGGATGTTTTAGAGGTTGTGTGCATATTTGGTCCTGAGCCCCGAGGGCTGGGGGAGTTTTTGGTAGGTGTCAAGGTGTTAAAACTTAGAAAAATCTGGTGTTTGGGAGCAGTTTCTGGTGTAATGCACTATGCGATCGCATAGCACTGGCTGGGGTGGGGGGCTATTTTTCTCTATGCGAACGCAAAGAGCTGGGTGCGAACGCGGAGCTTAGGGTCTTTGCTCTACGCGAACGCACCCCTTCAGTCACGACCGCGTAGGTTTAGTGAGGGGTTGGGGCTTGGTAGCAAACTATTCAGTGCGAATGCAGTCCATAGGTCGCGATCGCGAAGGTCAGTGTCATGTACACTATGCAATCGCATTAAGCCTGTCGCGATCGCATAGACCAAATTCGCCCAGTTATTTTTCTAAGTTCAAAAACAGAATACCATACGGGAATTTCTCCATTTTTCATAACTTCTTCTTCTCCACACTTCCTTGGGCGATATTTGGAAGAACTTCTTCACCATAACTTCATAGGTTAGTGATCTTAGACTCATTTTCTTCCATTTTTATCAACACCCATTAGATTTCTAGGCCTAAAACATGAGATTAAGGGTAGTAAATTAGGGATTTGGGTAGAGTTAGGGCTTTTTGAATTGGGAATTAGACCTCGTTTTGGGGTCGAATTTCAAAAGAAATTATATATTCGGGCTTGTGGGTGAATGGGTGATCGGGTTTTGGTCCGAACCTCGTGTTTGGACCAAGCGGGCCCGAGGTCGATTTTTTGATTTTTGGGAAGAATGTTAGAAAGTCTATAATTAAGCATTGGAATTGAATTGTTTAGCATATATTGATGTTATTGAGTCGATTATGTCTAGATACGATTGATTCGGAGTCGGGTTCAAAAGGAAAAGCAGTGCTTGAGGCTTGATTTGATCGTGAAAGTCGAGGTAAGTGTTTGGACTAACCTTAGCTTGAGGCAATAGGTGTTGAGTCTTATTTGCTACGTGTTTATTCTATGTTCAACGTATAGGTGAGGTGACGAGTACCTATACTTTGTTGTCGAGCATGCCCGTGAGTCGGTCTTTATGAATTGTGTGAATTTCATCAATATTCATTGTGTTATGGATTTAATACCTATTGGTAGTTATTCATTTGATGGAAATTCTTAATTGTGAGTACTGTTGAGTATTTGTTCGGTTGAGGAATATTTTGGTAAGTTATATATCTGTGTAAGATTGGTTATAGCTGTGTCCCTTGCCGGGACGGTTGTGATGACCCAAAAGGTCATCTTATGTAATTTAAGCTATATCTGTGTTCCGAGGCTCTGAGAGCCTCCGTTAGTCTCACCTCGATATGCGTGTGCAGCCCGGGCGTGTAACCGTGAAGCTATAATGTGAAAAACTGATAAAAAATGAGTTTTGATAATTAATAAATGAATATAAATGACTTTGGTCAATATTTTTGGTAAACGGACCCGGACCCATGATTCGACAGTTCCGGAGGGTCCGTAGGAAAATATGGGACTTGGGCATATGCCCGGAATCAAATTCCGAGGTCCCAAGCCCGAGAAATGAATTTTTAAAAGAAATAGTTTTCTGAAAATAATGAAGGAATGCGAAAGTGAAACATTATGTGAAAACCTCGTTACCAGGTCCGTATTGTGGTTCCGGAGCCCGGAACATGTTTATTATATATTATTTGTCCTATATGANATAACTTATTTGTAAAGTTTGAAGTCGTTCCGAGCAGTTTAGGCCGGTTCGGCGTATTGAAGTGAATTATAGAATCTTAAAGTTCTTAAGTTTGATTAATTGAATTTAGAGGTTTAATTCGATGTTTTGTTGATATTCTTATGAGTAAAAAGCTTGAACAAGTTCATATGATGTTTCGGGAGTCGTGTGTGTTTTTGGCTTTGAGCCCCGAGGGCTCCGGTGAGTTTCAGGTGGCTAACGGGATGGTTTCAAGTTAGAAAATCTGGTGTAGGCTCAGTTTT
>MDKH01177137.1:0-11133 GCA_005239495.1 Nicotiana undulata | reverse complement strand
GGATTAAGAATTTGAAAATTCAGAATCAAAGTTTATTGATGAAGTGGTTATGGAGATTTGCTTTAGAAGAACATTCCCTATGGAAAAAGGTAGTCAAACAAAAGTATGGCATGGAAGGAAAATGGACAACCAAGCATGTGAGAAGCCCCTATAGGGTCAGTTTGTGGAAGTCTGTTAGAAACTTGTGGCCTAAGCTCATTAACAAGGCAAGCTTCAGAGTTGGAAATGGTAGAAAAGTATCTTTCTGGGAGGATAATTGGGTAGGCCAGGCTTCACTGAAACAACTTTTTCCAGACATATACCTACTAAATCAACAGCAAGAAGCAACAATAGGAGATGTGTGGTCAAACCAGGGGTGGAGTCTTACCTTCAGGAGATTACTGAATGATTGGGAGATTGATCGGATTTCAGATTTCTACAAGACCTTGGAACAATTCAAAGGGACTTCCAATGCTGAAGATGGTGTGACATGGCAAGGGAATAGCAAAGGGAAGTTCTCAGTCAAAGCAACATATAAGGAATTCAATATTTCAAATAATCAGATTGGTTGTTGGCCATGGAAATTGATTTGGAAGGTTAAAATTCCTTATAAAGTGGCTTGCTTTACATGGTTATTAGCAAAAGAGGCAGTACTAACCCATGATAACTTGGTCAAGAGAGGATACCAACTTTGTTCTAGATGCTACCTATGTGGAGAGGAGGCAGAGACAATCAGTCATCTTTTTTTACACTGTAGAGTGACTTCCCAATTGTGGAGGATGTTCATCAACTTGAGGGGATTCTTGTGGGTCATGCCAAGAAGGATTCTGGAAATTCTAGTCTGCTGGAACATAGAAGGCAATCTCTCCGGTCAAAGAGAGAGATGGAAGATTGTCCCTGCTTGCATTTGGTGGACAATTTGGAAAGAAAGAAACCGAAGATGCTTTGAAGATAGATCCAGCAATATCCAAAAGATGAAAATGAATTGTTTAGTTCTTTTCTACTTTTGGTGTAAAGGAGAATATTTAGAAAACCATGAAGCTATTTTTGATATTTTAGAATCCTTATGAGAAGAAAAAGGATTAGGAGAGCTTCTCCTATACTCCACCTTGTAATTATGAACGACTCCATAGTTTCCGTGTAGTCTTTTTATTTATATATACAAATGTTACCTTTTCAAAAAAAAAATTTAACTAGAATATTAAGAAAATGAATAGAGGTAAACAAAAAGATTGTTGAAAACTTGCACCTCTTAGAGTTTTCTTTTACATGGAAAAGACTTTATCAATGGTCTGAAGCTCCATGAAGTGTTAACTAGCGAGTGATTATGGAGTCTGCATGCGATTCTACAACTTTGTAGTAGGGCTAAAGTATTTTAGGCTATTGGTTTAGATTTCATCCCATCAAAGGATTGGACACAGCAATTACTTTTATAGCTACATGCATAGCTAACCATTCAATTAATATTTGTTTTTTCCAAATCCATAAGTTGAATAATCACCCAACAAAAATAGTTGTATTGGTGATGCTTTCTCACCCAACATTATTGTTTTTCAGAAGACAATAATGTTTCTCATTACTGATGCTTTCAAGAATATAAAACTAGTCAATTATAATTTGAAGATCCGAGAAGTTGTATCCTTCAAGTTAAGAGGACAAGAGCAACTATGAAAGCAGAACGTCGGCGCACTTTGGAGTAGATACTTCTCTCTGAATGCAATAATAATCTCATTTCTCAACTAAAGCATTTTTAACTCCAAAAGGAAGGGATAACTTCTACTCAAACATCGAGTTGTAGATGTATTGTTTCCCAATCATGAGCAGAATAACAATAGTCATAGTTTAAGCAATTCCTGTAAAACCTTGATGCACGGTGCCTATCACTTCCTTCCCTCTTTTGAAAAGGAGAAAAGTTTTGGAAAGGGAAAGTGTCATTGTTCCTAATCATTTCCTTCCGTTTGCCATCAAAGTTTTAGAATCATTTGGAAACAGAAAACACCGAAAATTTGAAAGGAGCCACAGGAATATACCAGCCTCGAACGGTACTGGCTGAAATCTCCTTTGCCCTCAAAATCATCGCTCCACAACTCTAATGTCCCAACAGAAAGCGATGTTCCAGGATTAACCTTTTCCTTCTTGAGTAATCGCTGGAAAGATACATCCAATATAGAACTGCAGATTTCATCATTTACTAAAGCCAATATCTTGCTTTTCTCAGTATCATGTCCTGATCCCACTGCGGGATTGGTAGCTGAGTTCTCCACAGACCCAATACTCTTTGGCTTTGACAGCAAATCTCTCATAAGCGTCTACCAAGGGAAAAAATGTGAAAGAAGGTCATGAGAAACATAAGTTGTACAAAGATTTCATACACATCAGTGACAAATAACTTGGGGTACCCACCAGCCAAAGCGGTAGAGATTGAAAATGAAGTGCAAGCTTATGGTGCTTGAAGAATCCGAGAATCTGAGAAGTACTGAGAAGTTAGATTTTAGCAATGAATTAAAAATTTAGAATTTTGTAGCAAATAAATTAATAAAATGAGCTGTGATAAACACGCATAGTCAAGAGATGCATAAAACAAAATCATTCAAAAAAGAAGACATGCTACATATCCTGGATATCACTCAGACTACAAATCATACTTGAATCTCCTTTTTAAGGTAAATAATTCTATTAAAGATGAGGAGATCTCCCATAGACAAGTGGTATACCAAGAAGTACAAGATCAACAGAAACATATAAATCTCTACTAAAGACACCCATCTTCTGTATAAATTGGAACCTCATGGGTGCACCAGAGGCTCATCCTCTACAGTCTTTCTCATTCCCTTCAAAGGCTCTAATATTTCGCTCTGTCCATACTACCCACAAATGTGCTAGTGGAGCAATCTCCCATGCCCTGCTTCTTCTCTTCCTCTTTTAAAAGTGCAGTTAAATAGTGCCTCCTTCAAACTCCCCAGCATTGGCAATTGTAACCCAAACCATCTCAAAAATTTCCGGCACGGACGTGAAGCTACATGACAATGTAAAAGAAGATAACCCACCATACTTGAGAACCCTAAGATTCCATACTTTCTTATTGAACAATAGTTTCTGTTTTTCTTTTTATTTCTTTTTTATTTTTGGGCGGGAGAACCAAAAGAATTTTCACTTGAAAAGAAACCAATGTATGATATAGGACAAGAAGGTAACTGTTATTCATGTCAAAAGATATACATATCAAATTCTTTAGATCGCACTGTCAATGGTGAAAAATGGTAACCCTAAAGTAAGCCTGCGGCCTTACACCATATCCCAATCTATCCGACTAACGTGTTGCACGAGAACGGAGAACCTAGCATCATTCTTCAGGAAGATAAGATGACAATGCTTCACTATCTCAGACCTATAGTTCTCTATTCGACATTATTGATACCTAGCGTTCCAATCATCGAAGACAGGAAATCACTCTATGAATCCCTTCATTTGTAAAAGACAGGTTGTCCCCTCCGCTAAAAAAAATCAAAGATGTTATTTTCTATGAAAACTTTTTAAAGATATTATTGATATTCCATAACCCCTCTTGCCTCACGAAATTACCCTCCAAGTTAACGTTACACCTAAGTGATCCCAAGTTCAAGCCCATGACTTAACACCAGCTCAGTGGGACCAGTAGATATTTGGTTGGTTGGCAAGATAATGCATAAGATTCCAGAAGATGATCCAGATTGTGAAGCCAAACCAAGTTCTACCCCACCCCCACCCGCTGCCAAAAGAAAATGAGGAGGACAGATTAAGGAAATTGAAACTGAGGTCCCAACGAGTTCAAGTTATGTTGAAGTCAGAGTAAAATATAAGAAACAACTAATCACCTGTTGAAGGTAAAATGATAGAACTGAACTATCACCAGCTATACATTGCAAGTTGTAAGAACCCAAAGCAACCATGCTCTCACATATGTACTCAGCAAACTCAAATTCATTCTCATCAATGACTGAACCAGAGTCAGATTTTTGTAAGAAGTCTCCAGAGACTTTCATCAAAATCTGAAAAATGTTACTCATCGCAGAATCAAACTCGACAGCAGCATCAGTTGGTCTTTTCCTGGAAGTAGTTTCAGGAAATAACTTAAAATATGCTTGACCTAAACATGTATGTTTACATAGTGCCAGATAGCATTGGTGCAACATACCTCAGAGAGACAAGCTTGAAGAACTCGCATGCATGAAGACGGAAGTCCGGTGAGGAGAGCAAGATTCCACAGCTATTTGAAAAAGAGGAATAAATACACTATTGCCAAACTCATATTATACACTCTGCAAGTGCGGAGAGCATACCCATGTACTATTCCATGTTTTGCAAGATCTGGCAAGGGAGCCCATTCAGCATATGCATTAACAGCATTTAGAGTGGCAGTTACAGCTGCTGCATGCTGTCTTGCAACTTCTAATTGTTGTCTTCCTGCTTCAGTTAGTGCAGCTCCAAAGTGCCTTTCTAGTAACTGGTTATGGAAAAAAGAGTTAGAATGATGCAAGAATATCCCAACTGCACAAAAAGTCCCAGCCTAAGACTTACACTATAAAGTAAGGGAAAAATCTCCGGCAAAGAGTCAGTAAGTCCACGTAATAATAGCCTACGGCGATCACCTGAATCAACAAAAAAGTACCAGGTAATAAGAAAATGGATATAATTGAGATATCAAGCTTTTTTCCAGCATAAAACACACACAAAATACGTTCAATGTTATAACATTCTAAACTCCGCCTATATGAAAAGCATAGCCAGTCCCAAGCCGGCGTAAAGGTGAAAGGTGACAGTAGGTTATTTGTCACCGTAAAAAGAGTCAAACTATGATTAATCCTTCAAATACAATATGGATGTGCAGGATATGGAGCAGAATGGATACAGAGGATTCATATGGCCAACACTAGCTTTGCTATTGGCATGCAGCGGAAATGAGTTGAGTTACAACATCCTAAATATTGAACACCAAGTCTCACCCACCTAAGCACCCCAATCAAGGAAATAACAGCACTATGTAGTCTGCCTCTTTTACTTGCAAGAACTAAGTTGCTGAATATGTATTCAGTTCAAAGGATAGCACAGACCTTCTAAATCTTCATTATGGACAGTAATATCTTCAGGAAGCCACCTTAGCATCATTGATACCAGTTCTGCCTGCAAGGAGAAAGAAAATCCAGCTGCATTAACTGAGGCAGACCTCAAATAAGTGTGAAAAAGATATACTACAGAGCCAAACAGGAAAAAGACGAAACTTACTTGTGTAGGACCCTTGTTAGCAAGAGATACTAGAGATGGAAAAAGCTCCTGCCACAAACTTAAGCCTTCTCTCCTAACTATCTGAAACAAGTACAATTGCTTGGTCCTAAGAACTATAAACTGACCAAAATTAAAATTTAAAGAGAGAGAGAGAGAGAGGGGGGGAGGAAGAAACAGCAGAATACCTCGGCAACAAGAGCCGATGTCTGACTTTTCAAAGCCCATTCTTCACTGGAATTTGTAATTTCAGACATCAAATCAACAGCTACACTTGCAAAGTTCCTTCGCTCGTCAGGGTTTAACTCGTCCCATCGCAACCGCACCAAATGCTGCAAAATTAATTAAAACTTGAGAATAAGGATAGAAGGAGATCAATGTTCAAGTCCTGCAGGCAATACTTGGACATTTACATCACAAAGTAGACTTGTATGAAATTTCAAAAAGAAGAGCGTAAAGGACACTTGAGTCGAAATTTCCAATCCTTATATAGGATAAGTGGCATGCCTTTTTGCAGAATTCAATCACAAAAATATTGAAGCAAAGAAACTCTGCCATTTTCTTACAGATTTGGTGTTTGTTGTCAAGTACTTTATGCTCACTTAGGACAGGACACTATGATTTCCCCTGCAGCTAATCTTTGTTCTCTGTTCTACGGACAGGTGGGCTTAAACTTTCTGGAGAAGGATATCATGAGTATAAAGGCGGGGATAGGGCATAGTGGAGCTTTAAAACCTTATTTATTCACCTCTGTACAGTGTTATCATATGTGCGCTTAAAGCGTGCTTAAGCCCTGAAGCGAGGCTCAAAACGCGCTTCGCGTCACTTAGCGGGCGCTTCAGTGTTGTCATCAAGGTTTTAAGGCACACTTTTCTTTGCCAATGAGTGTAATCCTAAACATGCTTCACTAAACAATTGATATTTCACTTTACCGTAAATTTTCTTCAATTTCTTCGTCCATATATTTGGTATTCATGCTTATAGATATTAGTCTTGGACTAGACATACATATTTGTAGTTTTTCTCCATTTGCGACTTTCTTCATTAAAGCCCACACTTTATTTGCGCTTAAAACCCTAGTAGACCTTAGAGCTTTTTTGCGCTTTTCGCTTTTGATAACATTGCCTCTGTATAGAAGACAAAAGTTAATTACCGGTGTCTTTTTCTCTTTCCTAGAACAATAGAAGGTTAAAAGTGTAACTTTGTAAATCTGCGTCCCCTTTTGAATAAAGAGAATGAATCCCTTCACCTTATTGAAGAATGTTACTAATAGAAATTAAGTTCTACCTTTTTAATCTCTAGGAAAAAAAACAGACGAACACTGTGAAAAGAGCAAGCTAAAAAGATTACCCACTTTTTTGGGTGGCCTAACTAAAGATAAAAGGCTAAGAAACTAAATGCAGAGTTATCATAATGTAACCTGGAGCATCTTATAGGCTTGTAGTCGTATTTCTGAGGACCAATCTTTCCTTACTAAAATAAATGATGTGCTCGCCAAGATACGTACATCCCCTGCTTTTATCTGCAAAAGATATAGAAAGTTATCAGCAACATAAATGCTTAAATAAGGAATACAAATAGAATTCTGCCATAATGGTGTTGTGATAGTAATAATTAGGGAGATCAATGGATGGATTAGGGAAGAGCAATCCACTTTGAGACTATATTTGTGTATCCTAGCTAACCAACGGCAAATAGGACTGACTTCATGGCTCATGTCATTAGCCAATAATATTGTATTAATTGACAAAACTAGCAAAAGAGTCAACAAAAAACTATAACTTCGAGGAGCAACCTAGAGAGATAGGTATAAGGATAAATAAAAGTAAGATGGAGAATCGGGGCTACAAGATTAGCCTCCATGAGAAGAACAAAAGTGCAGTGAGATAGGATGGTATTGTAATGCCTAAATACAAACACCTCAATATTTAGATTTAGTCTTCCACAAAAAGATATTTGGATTCAATCTTCTAAGAGAATGGCATGATAGATAAAGATGTAACGCAAAATCAAAATAGGATGGTTAAAATCATAAAATGAAAGATTGCATAGGAAGATACCAAACAAAATTAAAATAATGAAAATTAAGTTCTGTAGAATGTTTATAAGCCTAACAATGTTAGATGGAAGTGAATGTTGTCCCCTATGATCCAACATATGGATATGAGTATTGTAGAAACGCATACATTATGAATTAATAAAAGATTGAACAAAATCATTAATGATCATATCATACGGAGGGTGCAAGATAAGATAAGGTATAGTTGAGTAATATGGTTTGGTAATATGGTATATAGACCTCTAACGCACCAATCAATAAGTACTATGATGATTGAATTTGCTAAAAGGATACGAGATAAACTTAAAATCATATGAATGGAAGGTATCTCAAAAGTCTTATAACCTCTCGCAATCAATGTAGATTGACAAAACAGAGAACACGGAAGCAAATGATTCATATAGGCAATGCTAGACCAATTGGGATTAAGGCTAAGTTGTTGTTATCGCACTTACATTAGGCCCAAGTAGAGATGAGTGAAAGAGTTAGAGAATATCTAATTTGCCTTAAAACGGAAGTTGTTTACCAGTATTGGAAGGAAATAAACTCGAAAATAGAGGAACAAATATAGAGGATTTCAGAAAGACAACACTAACTAATTGAGGCATAGCTGATTGATTGATATTGGGAGAAGAAAGGAGAGCAATACGGGCCAATGAGAGAATCAATATAATCACCAATGGGGACATACAACCTATCCAAAATCTCGTGTTGAGAACCATCCATCCCACAAAGTGGCCTTAGAAGTTCCATTCAATTGCTTTACAACTTTTTTCCACCCGGAAAACTGCAAGGTGTATCTTACAATACCCAAAATGACTATTTTTAATGAAACTCCAACTGCATCAAAAGCAAACTCGCTTCTCTCGTTATCTAGTGAAATCCCATGAAACGTAACTGACCCTATCAGCAAAACTCATTTACTTATTTTAGCATGATTTGCACTTACTCATATTCAGTAACTCATAGACCCAACAAACCCCTATAATCGTTTTCAAAATATTCAAAAATGAAAAGGTCATTGGAGAAATATCATAATTCCAATTTTTTGAAGCTACAGAAATAGACAAATAAAGATATGTCGTTGAAACACCCCAAATTTCTTCAGAAACCTAAAAATAACTCAAATAAGAAAGAGGAAAGTAAAAGAAAAGTGATCGAAACCCACCCTTCCTTCCTCTCCCTTCCACAAGAACCTAAACCCCTCAACATAACCTATGACTCAAAGACCAAATTGCTGTATCGAATACTCATATTCAAGCCTTTTTTAAATGAACTAAAATTATTAAAGTCAACTGATTTCTATCAGCAGAACTCCCATATATCGCTAAGCAAGACTTGCTTTTTTCATATTCAGTATCTCATTAAACCAGACACTCGACAAAACCCCTATAATACCTTTACTTCAAAAAAATCAATGCAACTCCCATATGGTGAAACTACAAACCACAGACACATATAAACAATTAGCAAGTAAACACACCCCAACTCTTTCAGAAGCCTTCATACAAACACAAAAAGGGTGATCAAGAATCACAGTTTTCTCCTCCCTTTAACAAAACCATTATGACTTAAAAATCAAGATGGTACTTTTGAAAACTTAAAATCGAGATTCCATTAAAGATCAAACTTTTTAATACCCAATTCAAATGGAGCGAAGAATCAATTAAAACAAACCCATTATTTTCATGAATTACAGATACAACAAAGTGGGGTTGTGGTAAAAAAGAAAAAACTATATGAGCTATGAGATACTTACGGATTCTAAATAGGAATAAGCGGCTTTACGGGCATCAGGAGAAGAGTTCCAATCAAGGGCAGCCACAATAGCACGAGCTACATTGCTTGCTATACCATTTTCCTCCATCTTTTTTAGCTGTTAATTATATATTCTTGAAGTTATACAGTATTCAGCTTTGAAAAGGGTTTTAAAAATGAAGAAAGAAAAAACTGGAAAGAGGGTTTTAAGCAAATATGTCAGTTATTTGCACTCAGCGATGGTGGACAGAGTGGGGAGAGAGGAAAGGTGCTGAGTAATTTTGCGGACCAATGTTTCTCTTTTTATTCTTTTCTTTCTCCTTTGATTTGAATTGTTTACTCAGGTCCTCCCATTGTTTCCTATTTTCTTCTTCTCCCCTTTATAGAATCTTCTGATAATTTGCTCTTTTAACTTTCTTATATTTTCTTTCTTTCTATAAATAAGAAAGGGGAGGAAGTATCTATTTTATCGTTTAAGTAAAATAAAACTGGAATAACTTTTTTTTCTGAAATAATGGTTTAAAAAAATGAAAGATGAAACAATAATAGAAGAAGAAGAGTATCGTTGAGAAAAGTACCGAGAAAATTCTTATTGATCAAGCATAAATTTTCTAAAATATAGACATTCACCTTAAATACAATTCTATTTATAATATTGGCCCTTGAATGTAGATAATGTGTCTCGTTAAAACCTTAACTAAAATAAAATTCAGTGAAAAAAAATTATAGTAAAGGAAAAAGAGTACACGTATCTAACAATACACCTTTTGATTGCCTCGTTAAAAACCTTTGCAAGGAAAACTCAGTGGGACAAAACATTGTAAGGGAAAAAGAGTACAACACGTATTAACTCCTCCTCATGAGAGCATCAATTCACATTCTTGAGCCTTCGCATTGCAATCTTGTGCACTAACTTCTTGGAGGTTGACGTCGACAGAGATTTGGTGAATAAATCACACATGTTAAGTCCAATGAATATGTTGCACCTTGAAAATTCTCGCTATCACATTATCATGCTTATAGTTATAGCAAGATAGAAATGTGCACAAATTGTACTTATGATGTAGTACTTAATGACCAAGAATTTTATATGCTTTAAGCAAATTAAATTCTTCATGAATTGTCGTATAAGTTAAATCATATAAGCCACATGGATGGACTTTAGATACATATCAAGTTTTTATGTCATGTTGGACATATAAGATAGATAAAGGCGATTGCACACACCATTGATTTTATACTTTCAAGTGTTTGAACTGCAAGTCCAAAACTACATGTCTTTCATATGAAACCAATTATATTCGAATTGTGTCTCATCTATTTGGCCAATTTTTTTGTGTTGTATTCGACATGCTTAAGATCCTCATCATTTATACTTAGCACTATCATAGATGACGACGACGGACATTCTATATTGATTCCAATATTTTTTTTCATAAAAACATAACATAGAGATCTATTCATTCATATTTTCAGGTACCTGAACCTCTATTGGGATTTTATGAAGTGTTATGTCATATGATCTTCTAGATCACTTGCCTTCTTATTATGATCATTTGCTCATTTTCTTTATCAAGGATTCTATTTGAAGCCGATTTGTCTATAGGATTTAAGCGTACCATAGACTTTGTCCTTCTATGACTTATTTTAATATGAGCATTTTCAGTGAAAATATAGTTACTTTCTTTGGATCAGCAAATGTGTCTGGCATGCTTTGCAATATTGTCACGGCCCCAAATCCTAACAGGTCGTGATGGCGCCTATCGTGGAATTAGGCTAGCCAACCATCACCTTACTGCGCTTTTTGTTCAATTATAATAGTTCACAATTAAATAATAAGCAAGCAACCACATCATAATTAATATAATAAAGTATTAGCGTTCCCATATTAACCTAAACAACCTCCCAAGAACTGGAGTCAATAGTCATGAGCATCTAAGAATAAATAAACTAACTCTGCTAAAACTATAATATATGTCTCTGAATCAAATGCTAAGACTAAATAAGGAAGGGAAATGGAGAAGTTGTGGACGCTGGACAGCTACCTCGAAGTCCCGTGAAATTTCTGGTACCACACT
>MDKH01240196.1:0-22391 GCA_005239495.1 Nicotiana undulata | reverse complement strand
CAGCTTCAGCTGCATTTCAAGTTCCAACTTCTCCTTTTAACGCCCGAAATCAAACCCGAGCCCAAATATACCAGCATATCAAACATGGTTATTCAAACTTTGTCGAGCCATTAAAACACCAAAAAAATATCAAAACCATAAATTCTCATCCAATTCAAGCCTATGATTTCCAAAAACTTCCGAAACACGCATTTGATCAAAAACCCAACCAAACCATCTCCGAATGACCTGAAATTTTGCGAGCAAGTCCAAAATGACCTAACGAAGCTACAGCAACTCTCGGAATCCCATTCCGACCCTCGGATAAAAATATCGCCTATCAACCGGAATTCGCCAAAATACTAACTTCGCCAATTCAAGCCTAATTCTACACCGGGCACCCTAAAAATATTCTGAACACACTCCTAAGTCCCAAATCACCTAACGAATCTATCCGAACCATAAAATCCGCATTCCGTGGTCGTTTACTAATAAGTCAACTCCGGGTTGACTTTTCCAACTCTAAAGCTCTTGTTAGAGACTAAGTATCTCAATCCACTCTATTTTCACTCCGAACCCGAACTAACCAACCCCAACACTTCATGAACAGTCTAACCGAGCTACTACAAGACAGAAATAAAGGAATAGATGCGTATACTGCGTAACGACGGACCGGGTCGTTACAGAAAAGGTGAGTGAGAAGTTTGTAGGTAAGTCCTCGGGATTAAACCCATCACAACAAGAGAGCTGATGGTTTCCATAAGTTATAGAAATCTCAGTATAGCATGAGTGAACTCAGAGGAGTTTAAGACTAGGAGAATTTAGAAGAGAATGGATTTCATGAATTGCACATGATTAGAGCACCCCCACAAGATTAATCATGTTGGGATGCTATGAAATACGATTTTGAAGTATAGTATTGTCACGCCCCGAACCTGGGGAGACGTGGCTGGCACCCGGTGTCGTGCTGGCCCGAGCGAACCACTCTGTAACTCAAGATCGTTCGACCAAAACTAGAACATACATAGGTCGAGTTAGTTGGACTCATTCTTTCTATATCTATCATGGGCCAACATGGCCACAACTTGTAATGCATAACTATAAGTGGGAAACACTGTATCAATAAATTATCGTTCTTAAAACATGAATACATATGGGCCGCCAAGGCCTCTGACATACTGTACAAACTAAACTTCTGTCTACAAAGCCTCCAAGATTATTTGACATCAAATGGGATAGGGTACCAGCCTACCCATAAGTTTGTAGCAAAACTCTGACACGATGACATAGACTTGGCTGCACTCCGAATGAGGTGGAGTCTTACCGATCCTTCGCTGAATGCCAATCTCGTCTACTATGAGGGATCGTCAAACTGATTGTCTATACATGCAAGCAGGAAACGCAGCGTCCCCAGGCAAAAGGGACGTCAGTACGAATAAAGTATCGAGTATGTAAGGCAGGAAAGCATAAATATGAACAATAATGTAAGAGAGGTAGAGAAGATACAACCTGTAACATCTGAGTGCCTCTGAGGGCAACTGACATGAAATGCATGATACATAAGTATATACACATAAACCTTTAAACCATACGCCTCTGTGGGCATCATCATCATCATATCGTACCCGGCCTCGAAGAGGACTTGGTAAAAACATACCTGGCCATCATAAGGCTCGGTAGAATCATACCCGGCCACGTGGAGCTCGATAAACGCAACTGATCAGTGGTTGCACAGTAGGTGTTGTACCCTACCGGCTATAGCGCGACTCAGTAGAGTAAAATATATACTATATATAATACATGTTGGACTCACGGAACCACACTCTAAACCTTTCGGAGTGACGTAAGGTAGTTTCACCTTCGATTAAC
The DNA here is from genome assembly GCA_005239495.1 of Nicotiana undulata. Classification (NCBI taxonomy): domain Eukaryota; kingdom Viridiplantae; phylum Streptophyta; class Magnoliopsida; order Solanales; family Solanaceae; genus Nicotiana; species Nicotiana undulata. Next base: position 20,543 of record MDKH01240196.1, on the reverse strand, counting down.
ATTATGGACGTCATACCATCAACCTGAACTTCACTAGAACTCAAGGATCACACATACTTTCTTAGAATAACTTTGTAAGGAAAGAACAACATGGACAACCTTAGTTTCTAGGAGTAGATTCATTATGAAATAGCGTATCGTTTACATTCATTTCACTTTAGATCATGCCAAAAGAATGAAGGAAGAGCCTTAACATACCTGGAGTAGGGAAACATTCGTGTGTCAAGCAAAGTTTAAGTATTCTAAGAGGCCAGCTAAGTTTCTCAAACACGATCAATACCCATATTACAAACACGATATAAATTGAGCTTTCCCTTCAAAACATCTCTCATTTCCTTCCATATCACTCAGCACACAAGCTAGATACATCATCAATATGAAGGAAAGTTCTGTTACAAATACTAGAATCCTTTCCTAGATTAGGTAACCTCCAATGATGTACCTACCACGGACCTACCTTGAAAAATCAAAGTTAAAAGGCATGGATACTTGTAACGAGCACGGGTAGGACTTAGCAGGGGATCTATATGAGTTCAACAAAGTTGAGAGCTAAAAGGTACTTACAAAGATGGAGAGAGAAAGAGAAATCTAAAGGGTATAAATTCTTACATGGTCCAAGTAAGAAAATAAGGTATGCTATCATGCCTTTCCCCACAAGCAAAGCATGAAACGGAGTCACATAAATCCTGTAATTGCCACCTCCTAGTCTTATTTAAGAGTCATCAAAGGGGTTAAGGGGGTGCTGCCACGTGGAGTGGGGAATTTTAATCTTTATCCAACTTATTAGTTAATTAGGTAATGTCCCGTTACCCGGTAATTAACCAATTACCCGTATAATTAAAAATTATCTCAAATTACTTAAAATTCTACTTATTTTTAATATACTGTATATATCCTACTGCCATGGTCATATGGTACCACATAAAATAAATACATATACTATTATTTTTATTAAAACATCCATGTAAAAATACATATATTTTCTTAACTTATAATTTCCCTAATCTCATATAACGGGTAAAATTTTCGTACGCTTAATTCTTAAAATGGTAAAAGATAACCTTCTTTTCTTGTGAAAAAATAATAATTTCTATCTTTTCAATAAAGAAAATATCATAAACTCTCTCATATTATGTGTCTAATTTATCATATCCGAAACTAGTAATAATGGTAACTATCCAAAATTATACTTATAAAACCTTTACTAAAATACTACACTTAAAATAAAACACCACACAAACATAATATCTAACGGTATCATGGTTGTAAACTTATAGGGTCTCATAATAATAATGTCTTAAACCCTCTATAACCTTCTAATAGACATAATCCCTTCAAGCTCATGCGGTTTTCTACGACTAATCCTAATATTAAAGTATGGGATGTAACAAGTATCGCCCCTAAGAGGATCAAGCAAATCACTTAAGATGTTCCCCGATAAGACGTGAGATAAACATTAAGCTGAATCAACAATGGATGTATAAAAGTTAAAACGTATGAGAGGAGATTAGGTTGTCATTCTTAAGATGAACAATAATGAAGAAGTATTAAAGGACTTACATTTATACATATAGGTTAAGCTACGAGAGAGTAACCTAGAGTTGGGTAGCAAACCTCGGTAATAACAAACTAAAGTAAGTGTTATGGTATAGTATGACCTACCTGGATGCAGTAAATCCATAAGGATAGGTAACTGAGGCTATGAAACAAAAGATAGCAATAGTCGTAAGTTCGACAAAGTACCACGCGAAGGACTTCAGTACACCTACAAATGCCTAAAGGGACAGCTTGTCATAGTTCTTTATATATTAACCAAGTGGGCCTAGAGATTAGCTAAAGCTAGAGGAAAAATGAGAGAAGAGTTTCATAGGCGCCCGTACAAGGACATAGTCATACAGGCTCTATGACAGAAGTAGCAATAATTACGAGATCGGAAGAATTCCAACCACAAGTCGTGGTGTGAGAAAGAGGCCTAAAAGGGGGAATGCCCTGACTTTTGGATTTATTCACAGAACAATTGCCTAAATGAAAGGGCAGCAGTGAAGTATTCGTAAAAGCTATAGGTTATGAGGCTGATAAGTACATCAATCAACATTTGAGGACGAATGTTCCAAAGGGGGGAATGATGTTACACCCCATATTTTCGTACGCAAAAGTACGTCTTACGTCAATTGATGTAAGATCAGAAATGAGGTCATCTTTGGAAGTATATAAAGTAATTTAACCATGTTACCTCGGAGGTGAAAAATATTCAAGATCATGAAAAACAAGTACAAAGAGGGTTGGAAGGTTCAGAAGCTAAAGGATTTGAAGAAAATAATGTTTCGTCGAAAGTCGTCAAGTTGGGAATCTGATAACATGTACTTTTGGGGTGAGACTAGGGTGATTAACATGATAAGGAAACTATGTTATGATTTACATTAGTCTTATGATAGTCGTGTGTTATGTTTTTTGAAGTCAAGCGAATTGTAGAACAAAACGATAAAAGTCATCACAAGTTATGTTCATACGTTTTACTGAACATTTGGGTCAAATGTAACTGCGATGTTATCCCAATATACTTAGATTTATGAGGTGTTCCACCCATCAAATTAAAGATCGATGAGTTTAGTTTCCAACGGAGTAAACCGTTAAGTGATAAGACATTCGAATAGAGAGATATTCACGTTTTCGCGAGACTGCGCAGACTGGTAGGTGACAAGTAGGTGCATCACCTACTTTCCAAAAGGAGAGGCCTCAATTAAAAGCTTCAAGGTAGAACAAAGAGCCATTTTAAGGGATGATTTCCTTTAGATATTACACTCATAATAGATAAAAAAAATTAGATGTACACCCCAGCAAAATGCTCCTAAATATTCAAGACAAAACCCCAAAATAATTTCTCTTCTTTTCAAGTTCTAGTTGGAGAAAAAGGTAGAGTTTGAAGAATCAAGATAGGAGCTGAGTTATCCAACAAATAAGGTAATTTTACTGCTCCATTTCATCCATCTTTTGTGCTGTAAAATTATGGTAAATCATTCTATACTTGTAAGAACTCACGGGACGGTGATCGGAAGCCGTGAGTTCGAGTTATTCACTTGTTGTTGACTATTTTGTTTATTTTGTGTTGCTGTTGGGATACATGTTTTACTACTATTTTGTGGAGTATTGGAGGAGGAAGGGTGTGTAGAAACACTATATAAAAGAAGGGTGGTGGTCTGGTCGTTCGTCGTAACATTTTCGGATCGTTTGACACTACTGCGGTGGTCGTTTTGTGTATGAAGAGATTAGGGTGTGTTGGGCTGTTTGTAGTATTTTATGGTGTGTATAAGGCTGGAAAATGATGTATATATGTTCTTTATGTTGTGTTCTTGTGTTGTTGGTGTTATCTTGAATTGGAAGAAGTAAGGATTATAGGGGAGATGCTGCCCGTTTTAATACAAAATAAGTGTATCGTTCGTTGTGGGATAGTTGTACCTTTCGTAACTTAATAACAGTATTATTATCATTGTTGTATATTAAGGTGCAAAGAGGCGAGTTCAACTTGGTGATTGGTAATATTGTGATAAGGTATGTTAAGGCTAAACCTTTCCTTCATTTTTGCATGTTCCAATAACTACATGTGTTTGATAATGAGACATAAAGAGAAATTCATATTCCTGAATTTATGTACATTTTTCTAGTCTCATAAGTTACACTATTCTCCCTTGTCGGGACTTTATATTCAATTGAGTATTGTCTTCTCCCAGTCAAGAAAGCAGAGAGTATATATATATAGTATTACAGTATTTTCACTACCATCGAGCTATAATCGATGGCCAGGCCGCTATTGGGCAACCTCTGATCAGATGGTGAGTATATACCGAGACTACTGTGGCCGAGAGCCTATGAGAGAGCCCAGAATGGCCGAGATACAAAGCCTAGTATGGGCGAGCGCCTATGAGCGAGCCTGCTACGATAGAGCAGTTACACATACCGAGCCTTATAAGGCCGGACAACTATTTTACTTACTATATTAAGAGAGTTTAGTCAGTATCATCAGGTAAGCAAATCTTCAGATTGTCTTTGACTCCCAGTTACTTTCAGTTATTATATTATCAGTTCAGTTTTAGCTTTCAGTTATTTTGTTGCCTTACATACTCAGTACATTATTTTGTACTGACGTCCCTTTTTCCGGGGACGCTGCATTTCATTCCTGCAAGTCCTCATCGATAGTTAGACAGACCCTCCCGACAGACAAAGTCAAACATCAGCTTGGTTGGTAAGCTCCACTTCCTCGGAGTTACTAGGTCTAGACCTTGGAGTCCATTTTTATATGTACAGATTTGATGGGTAGGCCGAGGCCCTGCCCCGACTATGGTACATTTCAATTATCTCTAGAGGCTTGTAGACGAGTCATGTTTATTTTGTATAGCGGTGGATGTTCATGGCGGCTTCGTGTCCTGCACAATTTTATATATAAGCTTTTGGGTGTGTTTACCCCTCATATGAGAGAGATGTTATTTTCAGAATATGGCCTCATCGGCCTAAGTTGGGGGTTACCCCTCCAGAGTTTACAATTACAGAGTGGTACGCTCGGGCCGAGTATGGCACCAGGTGCCGGCGACGCCTCTTCAGGTTTTGGGCGTGACATATGTAACTGCCCACCGGCCGTAGCTCGATAGTAAATGCATGACTACCCGACCGGCCGTAGATCGGTGGTAATGAATATGCATGACTGCCCAAGTGGTGGTAATTAATGATACATAACTACCTAAACGGTGGTAACTGCCTGATCGGCCGTAGCGCGGTGGTAAATGCATGAAGATGCATGTACATATATCACTATAGTATAAACATTAACATCTTTATCAAATACCTCAATAGAGACTTAGAAACATACTTAGACATGCTTGAATATCACTTTACGGAAATGAATAACATAGACATCCTTAACTGTTAAGAGTAGAACCACTTATGGAATATCATTACGTTTAAATATCGTTACTTGGATCATGCGGAAAAAAAAGAAGGAATGCCTTAACATACCTGAGCAGATTTTCGTGACAGTCCCTCTAGCACGAGTCAATTACGACCAATCACATGATGGTAAGATCGGAGTAGAGAAAATCCGTATGATATTCTTGAGAAAGATTGCACCGTACTTCCTTAGAATCGCAAAATCTCGCGTTATAACTCCGACCATTGTAAATCACGTATGCAATCTCTCTGAAATGTGATATTGTATCTTCTAATCTTGTTGTCTGAAATTCCTCTTCGCACAACATCTTCACGTATCTGTATTATTCCTCTTATCAAAGATATAACTTTCTTGTGGATGTACTTTGCTTTTCTGTTTGAAGCCGTAGGAAGAAATCATAGCGAGGGAAAGAAAAGGGTGAATGGAGACGCCAAAATTAGTTCGCACTGCTCCTTTTGAAGTAGGAAAATTGACCTTCCTTCTTGAATATTGCTACCAAAGGCAGCTCTTGATATAACATCTCCACCTAAGTTTAGAAACTCGTTCAACACATCCAACTCATAACTTCCTGTTTTGCCAATTAATTCTTCCCATCTATTTATCATTTCATCACAACACATAGCAAATGCTGGGAACATCCTTGGTAAGACAAGCATATGAATATTACGAAATTTAAGTTATACGCCTTGACGGTTCAAAAAATACTTACACCAAGTTAATTCCTATAATAAGCATTAACCAATATACTCTTATAATGTGACACCTTTCCATTTAATTATTGAGTCATAAATATGGACAAGGCCTTGCTGCCATGTGGGGCTGAGGTGGGGATTTTAATCTTATCCTATAATCAATTAATTAATTAGGTAATATCCCGCTACCCGGTAATTAATTAATTACCCGCATAATTAAGAATTATCTCAAATTACTTAAATTCTACTTATTTTTAATACACTTTATACATCATACTATAATGGTCATGTGGTACCATATAAAATAAATACATACATTATTATTTCATTAAAACATCCATGTAAAAGTACATATATTTTCTCAACTTTTAATTTTCCTAATCTCATATAAAGAGTAAAAAATTTCGTACGCTTAATTCTTAAAATGATAGAAAGATAACCTTCTTTTCTTGTGCGAAAATAATTTCTATCTTTACAATAAAGAAAATCTCATAAACTTTCTTATATTATGAGTATAATTTACCATATCCGAAAATAGTAATAATGGTAACTATAAAAAATTATACTTATAAAACTTTTACTAAAATACTTTACTTAAAAGAAAATACCACACTAACATAATATATAACAGTATTAAGGTTGTTAAACTTTCGGGGTCTTAATCCCTTCAACCTCATATGGATTACTATTTACCCTAATATTAAAGTACGGGATGTAACAACAATGTCAGTTTCTAGTAGTAAGGTAAAGGAACCCAACAAATAGCAATTACACGAACTGATACCTATTCTCTAGATGAGCGAGGATGATAAAGACGAGGGAGCGTCGGAATCCCACCAGGTACCGAGGTACTTTCAGGTAACGGAAGAGACAGACGCAACCAAGTCCACGACAGAAGAGCTCGAACAAGTAGCTTTGTTTGAGGGATTTTTGGAGAGAAAATTTCATTTAGGAACATGACTCAATCCCAAGCTCAGGCCACAGTTGATTGATTTCCTTAAAACTAACATTGATTATTTTGCATGGTCGCACTCGGATATGACAGGCATCCCGCTAGAGGTGGCCATGCATAAGCTAAGCCTGGACTTGAGCATCCCTCCAGTGAGGCAAAAGAAATGCCCGATTGACGAGGTCAAGAACATGTTTGTTAAGGAAGAGGTAACTTTATTACTTGACATCAACTCAATCTGGGAGGTAATGTAGTTGTAGTTGTAGTTCGAACAAAGAATGTAGTTGTAGTTCCAACAAAGAATAATAAAGTTTGAATTTGCATAGATTACAAAGACTTGAATAAGGCATGCCCAAAAGACTCACTCCCACTGCCAAACATTAATCAAATGATTGATGCAAAGGCCGAGCACGAGTTAATGAGTTTCCTCGATGCCTATTTTGGATACAATCAAATTAAGATGAACCCGGAGGATTAGGAAAAAACATTGTTCATAATGAACTTTGGCACATATTGTAATAATGTGATGCCCTTCGGGCTTGAAAACGTCGGAGCCACTTATCGGAGGCTTCTGAACAGTGTTCAAGAAAAAAATAGGTATAACAATAGAAGTCTACATAGATGACATGTTGGTCAAGTCTAATGCAGGTGACCATTTAAAGCACCTCCATGAAACCTTCGATATCTTAAGGAATCACAACATGAAACTCAACCCCGAAAAATGTGAGTTCGAGGTTAGCTCCGGTGAGTTCTTGGGTTTCTTTGTTTCACAAAGGGGGATCGAGGTAAATCCCAACAAGATCAAAGCCATCGAGGACATCCCAGACTAGATGACAAGCGTGGAAGAAGTCCAAAGGCTAACTGGGAGATTGTCCGCTCTAAGTAGTTTCATCTCTCGGCCCTTGGTAAAATATCATAACGTCTTCTCACTCCGAAGAAGAGGAACAATTTCGAATGGACTCCAAAATGTCAACAATCCTTAAAAGACATGAAACGTTACCTATCGAGCCCCCCATTACTATCAAACCGGGGGGAAGGTGAACAACTGCTAATATACTTAGTGATCTCTGAGGTAGCGGTATGTGCCTTTCTATTTTGGGAGGATGAAGATACGCAATATCATGACTATTATGTTAGAAATTGTTTTCAGGAGCGAAAACTCGTTATCCGCGCCACAAAAAATTGGCCTTGCTCTCGTAGTCGCCTCTCGAAAGCTTAGGCCTTATTTCAGTGCCACCCGATAGCCGTTGTGACAACCTTTCCCTGCGGAATGTTCTTCACAAACCTGAGTAGTCATGTCGGTTGGCCAAACGGGCGGTTGAAATTAGTCAATTTGATATTGAATATAAACCTAGGATTGCGATCAAATCACAAGTTTTGGCTGACTTTGTGGCCGATTTCATTCCCACTTTACTACCTTTGGCTGCAAAAGAAGCGATGATGGTGTCAGAAACAATATCAGAAGTTTGGGCCTTGTTCACATATGGATATTCCAATGTGAAAGGGCTCGGGGTGGTCCTAGCCACGCCTTCGCGGAAGACCTTGAGGCAGGCCATAAAAATTGTTTTCGTTGACTAACAATGAAGTCGAGTATGAGACTTTGAATGCAGGACTTGAGCTGGCCGGGGACTTGTCTCTAAGGTCATTGAAATCAAATGTGATTCCCAACTGGTAGTAAACCAAGTATATGTAATTTTCGACACAAAGGAGGAACACATGCAACAATATGTGATTAAAGTTTGAGCTTTTCTTAGACGATTCAGGGAGTGGTCGATCAAACACATCCCGAGAGAAGAGAACATAGAAGAAGATGCATTGGCCAATTTAGGGCGTCCACATAGATGAAAGGGTTTGATTCTGGTACTGTCATTTGACTTATGCATTCGGTACTAGATATGAACGGCTATTGTGAAGTAAATAAAACCAACCTAGCCTAGGAATGGAGGAATGAGTTCACCTATTACCTTGGCATGACAAGCTTCTAGAAGACCCAAAGGCATCCCGGGTACTATGCACCAAAGCGTCTCGCTACAGCCTCTTGGGTAGACAGTTATATAGAAGATCGTTCCAAGGCCCGTTGACCCAATTTTTAGGAGCATCGGAGGCAGACAACGTAATGAGAGAAGTACATGAAGTAATTTATTGGAAGTACTCCGACACAAGTTCGTTGGTGCTAAAACTAGCATGGGCAGGATATTAGTGGCCCCGGATGGAAAGAGATGCAAAGGCATTCATTCAAAAATGCGACAAGTGTCAGCGCCATGCACAGTTGGTGCACTAACCGGCAGAACTCATGTATTCAGTATTATCCCCATGACCATTCATGAAAATGTGGATGGATATAGTTGGGTCGCTTCCACCGGGTCCCGGGAAGGTATTATTACTTTTAACTTTAACTGATTACTTCAATAAATCGGTTGAATTAGGCCCTTACCAAAAGAGCGGTGAGCGCAAAGTGGTCGGCTTCCTGTGGGAAAACATAATTTTCCGATTTGGAATACTGAAGGAGATAGCCTGTGATAATGGACATTAGTTCATAGGTTCAAAAGTCACAAAATTTCTTGAAGACCTGAAGATCAAGAAAATTACATCTTCACCATACCATCCGGGCGCTAACGGACATGAGGAATCGACTAATAAGGTGATTATTTAAAATCTCAAAAAGAGGTTAGAAGCGACCAATGACACATGGCTCGAAGAGTTACCGGATGTGCTATGGGCATAACGGACGATAGCAAAATCAAGCACGGGAGAGACACCTTTCTCTCTCATATACAGTGAAGAAGCTCTCATCCCGATGGAAGTAGGAGAGCCGACCTTACGGTACTTCCGAACAAACGAAGAAGCAAATAATGAGGCCTTGCTGGTCAAGCTGGAAGCTTGATGAACACAAGGACTTGGCACACATAAGAATGGTGGCTCAAAAACAAAGGATGAAAATATACTATAACCAAAGACTTGGTGTTGATGAAAGTAACCCGGAACACTCTAGAAATCAACGCCGGGAAGCTGGGTCCAACGTGGGAAGGCCCCTACCGGTTTCAGCTATCACCGGTAAAGGTTTATACGAGCTGGAGAATCAAGATGGTGTCAAATTCCCGAGAAATTGGAATGTGACATAACTCAAGAGGTACTACTGCTGATGGATCCTACCTATACTGAAAGTATGTGCTACACTCTTTTTCCCTTTGACCAGTTTTTGTCCTAATATGGTTTCTCTGGCAAGGTTTTTAACGAGGCAACAACTGAAAGCATACTACGAAGGAAGCACCATCATCTAAGTTGACCTTTAAATGATAAGACACTGAAACAACAAGCCACTATGGGATGGTTAGATAATCTTTGGCTCGATGGAAAAGTTCCTAAGAAACGAAGGTTTCCATCGCATCAAAGGTTATCCAACCGTTCTCAAGTGTTTTTCCTCAAATGAGAAAGACTTACAGTGCCCAATTTGCATACTTCGCATTTGAACACAAGGGGGGGGGGGGGAATAATATGAGAACACGAAAACATGATTTCCATGAAATCCCAGACTACGAGACCCGAGAAAAAAATGTCTCATCGGTACCGGGGACTGCACAACTAGCCCTATAGAAACAAGTTGTACAAGTTAGCTACATGTATTGGAAATTTCTTTTTTTAAGCAAACGAATGCTTATGTGCTTTGAAGATAGGAGGCATAAAATGAAGTACTTTTATTTTTATCTTGTTTCTTGTCAAATGATGAATTGATTTTATCATTTAAAAGTTAACTAAAAACTTCAAATGCTAGTGCTGGAATGAGCAGGAGACGTCCTCTTCCAGAGCAACATCAACATAAGAGGGACCTCTCTCCTCATAGTAAAGGTTGGTTCCGGAAGAGGTTTATGCTCGCGACCCAAAAGCTATCGGAAGAAAACACACCCGAAACCCTATCTAATTCGACGCAACAAGAATGAACTTTGCGCAATACTTAAACAAAAGTCCTTTTTATTTATCAAACATGCCAAACGACATAAGTACAAAGATACAAAAGGGAAAACAATAAAGAAAAAAAGGAAAAAGCTAAACTTCATCGCCACCGAAACTCGGGGGAAGAGAGACATCTACGCCCTCAGGAGAAGTAGGCAGATCTTCCACCCGCGCAGGATCTTGGCCTTTGTCATTATTCTCTTCAAGTTCCTTCTCTGTTCTCGATTACTCGGAACTAGCCCTAGAAGAGTCAGTTGTGTTAGGCTGAGCCGAGAGGCATTCTCAAAGTTAACTCTAGCACTCGGGCCTTAACGATCTCATCGTCATTATCAATAAAGCCCGCTTTGGCCTCTTCCATGGTTTTCCTCCTCATATAGTACATAGAGTTTGTCTTTTCAAAAATGAGGGAATCCCCTTGGTGCTGATGTTTTGCCTTAAGCCAATCAACCTCGGCCCAAAGACTAATTCGTTCGGATCTTGTGGCTCCGAGGCTAAGATCAAGATCACAGAGCGTAGATATTGTCGCACCCCCCTTTTTCCTCTCCTTTCGGATCAGTCAGGGTTTTTTACATTATTGGGACAACTCATTTCCTTTTGGGATAAGGGATGTGAAAGGTTTTGAAGAGTCGCCACATAACGAATTAAGGTGCATTAGGGAACATACTAAGGGTCACTTATAGTACTAATTGTATAACCAGAGATTAGGTAAGGGCTTGAAATTACTTCAAGGGGAAGGTGTTAGGCACCCCTCAAAGTCCATAAATGTGGGTCCCCGCCAAACAGACTTTGTGAATTCATTCAAGTAGCAAATAGACAGTCTAATAAAGGGTAAGGGAAGTCCTAAGTTGTTTATCCTATAGGATCACATTTGTACAAATGCCCAGTAATCACTCCTCAAAGAGGGGCTACACGTTGCATTAGCGCATATGTCCTCATATTCTTTTCTACCCATTACCCCACCCCTTAGCGATTATTAAGCGAGTTTTATTTAGCGAGCTCTAAGCGTGCTGTTACCCGTCCCTTCCTTGTGATCCTGGAGGAATTTAGGACCCCTACATCTGGGCAGTCCTAAACAAATCCCTAAGGTTTTAAAAAGGGAAAATACTAGGCGATAAGCAAGAACAAATAAAACTAGCAAATAAGTGAAAGAAAGTAGTTAAGAGGCTCAGATTTACCTCCACATGTAATGCACATAAGTAGCACGTCTCAAACACAAACAAGAGTGGTTTTATTAGAAAAGGTCCTAAGACAGGATATCTAAGTGAGCACCAATAAACAGAAATATGCAATATTGTTTCATAAACTCAAGAGCAGGGTCCTAATCAGTTTGCCTACTGATTTTTAAACCTGTGAACAGTAAACACAATTAAAGCAGTTTTCCAGTTTTTATAGAGATTAATTACCTAAGGCTTGCCTAGGCATGGGGACTGTGCATAATAACGATGATGAGTTATTACAGTTTTGGAAATATTTAGTCTACAACATGCTGTTCTAGGTGATGTACATCTGAGAATGAAGGGATTGATACCAGTTTTTATCAGAAACATGATAATTATATGCGAGGTTGTTTTATACTTTTCGTGGACAAATTATTTACTATAATTAAACTAGGCGTATTTAAACAAAATGCAAACAGAGTTCCTAATACAATATTTCTAAATGCACAGAAAAATGACAGTTTCTTAAGACATGATCTCTAAATGCACAGAATTCCTAAGGCATGATTTCTAGATGCACACAAGAGTTATAGATCCGTGTTGATGTTATTTATTAACCTAATAGCAGGATTTCTAAGCGAGAACACTTATGCAATATTGAAGCATGGATTAATAACACGTGATATGTTGAAGCAGTAAACATGAAGTCCTAGGAACATGGTATCTAATGCAATGTTTAACATGATTTGGAGTAACATATTGATCCTAAAACATGGATTCTAATGCAAATATAAAGAATGTAAAGCCTAAGGCATATTTTTCTACCCAATAGTGTTAACAGTATTATCAGCTACCCTCCCCATTTCACTAGCCATCCCCAATATCTGTTTACAAATTAATTATTACAAACCAATAGCTGAAAGAATCACATGAATAATAAAAAGAGAAGAAGTTAAACTATAGGGAGCCTGAAGCAGGCCCAGATGTATCCTGAGGATACCAAACCTTCCATAACCTCAAATGCCAAGAGTTTCATATCCATTCTCTTGTCTGGGTGTGTCAGAGTTCCCTAAGGACCTCAAGGATCCCGCGCAATGCTCACACTCATATTTTCATAACAAGAACTGAGTAAGTGCAGTGTGGAAAGGGAAGCTCCAGTGTGCTAGAGTTCAGAGGGATCTCAAAAGGATCCTAAGGCAGTCACACTGGAGGGGCAGAACTTAGGGACTTAAGAGTAGAGTGAGAGTGCTTGACATAGTTTTGAAAAGGTTTTGGTAGGAAAACAGTATTGAAAAGGACTCAGTTAAGTAAAGAAGTTTTATAAAAATAGGAGTTGATTAGTAGCAAAATAGTTTGAACAAGAACATTGTAATCAAATAAATAGCAGATCAACTACAAATTAATCAGGTTCAACATTACTCAAACAACAGTCTTTCACACAGGGATATTGGGAGTTGAGACATATACAACACACATAATGAAACACATAACAAACATAAGCACAGAAGTTTTTAGGGGTTTATGGGATTAGGGAATAGCTAATAATATAGACATAGTACAGGTGTACGAATTTCAGAACAAACAGTGAAGACATAGTTGTACTTGGCAGGATTAAACATACAATCAGAAGTACTTAGCAAGGAAGATTAACACCAGAACTTGAGTAAACAAACAGATAAACAATCAAACATATAGACATGGAGTAGAGTCAGGTTGAAACATACTACAAAGGTAATAGGCAGGTTCATAGACATGCTGATCATAAATTGAGTTAGGACAGAATTGACATATGCGAAGTGAAACAGTGATTTGAACAGGCTAGTTACATATTGAAAAGCCAAATAATAGACAAAAATAGACTGGTAATAGTAAACTAAAACAGTAAGAGAACACATAGGGTTTGGAACTTGGATTTAAATCAGAACATACCAGTTAAGCAGAGTAGACACAAAGTGTAGAACAGTGTAGTGCAATAACTATCCTTGTCTTACAGCCGACTAGTCAATGGAAGCAACAAATAACAAGAAAGAGCAGGAAAGTTTAAAGTGTAAGAGAGAGTTTTGAACCAGTGTGTTCGTGTGTTAAAAAAGGTAGAAGACTGTATATATAGTAGTTGAAAGCTAGGTAAATAAGGCAAGCAATAAATCGTTTAGTAATTGAAGACATCCACAAAATCAATTAAGAGTAAAATCAGCCAAGTCTTCCCTTAATTAAGGGAGTAATTTACCAACGGTAAAGAGCAGGAAACAATTAAGGAAAGAAATCACATAGATGAAATATAGAGTAGGTAATTAGGGGTAGATATACAAAGGTTTAATTAAATAAATAGTAGTAAGAATCAGTAAATAATACAGTCGATCATAAATAAGGCAAGCAGTAATTTAAAGGTTGTGAAAAATAGGAAAATAACTAGAAATCAGTATAAGAGTATCAACACAGTAAATCAAGGATTCAAAGAATCGGAAATAGTACTGATTTTTAAGGAAAATAACAGAAACTTCCATGAATAAGCAAGTAAACCAAGTATAAACAGGGAGAATAAAAAATATGAAACCCTAATGGGACATATTAGGGTAAAATCACGGCATATTCAAATTAATCGAAGCAAAATCCAAGAGAATCAAACACATAGTAGGATCGTACAACAAGAAAGCAAGGATGAACTCAAAATTATAACATAGTGTTGAAAAATTAGGGGTTTTCAACATAACTAGCTAGGGTTACAAGGAAATCTAACAAATCTATCAAACTCATAAGAATCATAGAATAACACTTAAAATATCAGAAATCGTTTTGAAGAAAAAGTTTCAGAAACCCTAGTTAGGAAAAATGAAGCGACGCTTTGAAAATCAAAAAGTTTTTCTCATAAAAATAGGTAAAAATAGTTCGAACCTTCTTAGATCTGTTATAGATCCAAAAAGTTAGGAGATGAAATTAGGGTTTCTAGAAAATAACCTAGAAATGAGAGATATCGGCTTAGAACCCATAGGTTTAGCCAAGAAATAGGACGATCTTACTCAAATCGAGCCATGATGGCCTGAGGATGGTGAGGACAGGCCAAGGTGTGAGTGGACTGGCCACTGGTCCCTTGAGGACCTCAAAGACAACAGGAATCCCGGCCATAGGAGAGCCGTTAAGGCTGGAGAATGGTGGTAAGCCACCATAGTTGACGGCGAGCAAGCAACGACGAGGAAAATTAGGGTTAGGGCAGTGAGAACTTGGGAGAGAAGGGGAAGGGTGACGGCGAAGAGTGAGAGGAGGAATGAGGGGTTTGGGGAGGGAGGGGGCATTAGGTTAAATTAGGTAAGAATTAACCTGGACCGTTGATAAAAAATGATCAACGACCAGGATTTTGGCGGAATTGGGGCGGAATTGGGTCGGCTAGTATTAGGATTTGGGCCTGGGGTCTTTGGGATAGTCTAATAAGGTGTTTTGGCTAGTTTAATAGGCTATAGTTGGAATAAAATAGGCTATTTGTTAAATACCCAATTAAATTAATAAAAGTAATTTATAAAATAATTACTAATTATAAAAAATGACCATGCATGGGAATATTTTAAAAATGAATATTTAGTATTAAAAATATAAAGAACTAATTTCTGGTGAAAAGTAGCACAAAAATTATATGCATGGGCTATAATTGCAAAGTTATTGCAATTATAGCCAAAAAGTGCCAAATCGGCTATTTATGTAATAATTTGGTCTTAATGGGACCATAAACATTAAATTAAATGAAGAAATATTTTTGAAATCATTTGTGATGCAATGTTGTAATCATTTACTGGAAATAAAATACTTGACAAATTAATAAAATGTAGAAATGTTGTAATTAATTATTTGCGGGCGCATATCAATCGCATATCTGCCTGGAGCTTTTGCGAGGGGGAGTTGTCGCGCCCCCTTTTTTCCAAACTCCCTTCGGGGTCAGTCAAGGGTTTTTGACATTGTTGGGACAACTCGTTTCCTTTTTGCAAAGGGGGTTACGAGTTTTGAAGAGTCGCCACCTAACGAGTTTAAGGTGCGTTAGGACACCTATTTTGGGGGTTCATTTACAAACCAGTTGATAACTAAAGATAGAGTAAGGGCTTGAAATTATTCTAAGGGGAAGGTGTTAGGCACCCCTCAGAATCCACAACTGTGGTTCCCCGCCAAACAACTTTGTGAATTTGTACAATTAGCAGGTAAGCAATTAATGTTTAAAATAGTAGGAGGTTTTGGAAAGGTTTGTAGTCTAAGCACGCATGTGTTGCTAAGTTTGAAAATATTTAATAACTAAGTAGATTTTTGACAAGAATTATATTCTAAACATGCATAGGGAATGTCCTAGGTTTTTTTGTTATATGGATCACATCAATGCAATACCCGGTATGTCACTCCTCAAAGAGGGGCTACACGTGGTATTAGCGCACCGGTCATCACATCCATATCTACCCTTTCCCACCCTGTAAAGGTAATTAGAGCGAGTGTTGGTCAACGACCTCTATTGCATGCTGTTACCCGTCCCTTCCTTTAGCCTTGGAGGAGTTTAGGACTTCTATCCTACGAGGGAGGTTCTAGGCAGACCCTCAGGTTTAAAGGCAAAATACTAAGCGACAAACAAGAACATATAGGACTCCAGTTAGGGGCGATAAACATACAAGCAAAGAAAAGCTCAGGTACCTCCACAGATAATGCAAATAAGCAGCATGACTCAAATAGAGTTAAGGTCTTAGCATTTAATTCAGAATCCTAAAGCATGGTGTCTAAGTGATTTAAAAGTAACAAAGAAACAGATTTGATTCCATAACTCAGGGAGGAAGTCCTAATCAGTTTTTGCCTACTGATTTTAGCCTGTTGATAGTTAAGCAATACACATAAAAGAAGCATATTTCTAGTTTTAACAACTTTAATTACCTAAGGCTTGCCTAGGCGTGGGATAATGCTCAGTAGTTACCAGATTTATCAAAGAATTTGTTACAAGTTGTTTTGCCTAATTATGCACATACACAGAATGACTTGTATGCAGAAGTCCTAGGCAGGATTTCTAAATGTACATGATATGATTGCAGAATTTCCTAAGGCAGGATTTCTAGATGCACCATAATGTTACAACCTTATCAGACCAGGATTTGCAGCAGTTTTATATTATCGTTTAACCTAGAATATGATTTTCTAAGTGTACATGATAGTGTGTAACATACTAGTTAGTAACACATTTCAACACAAAACTTCCTAAGTGATAAGAGGATGAATATGCTGAAAACAGTAGACATGGATCCTAAGATGGCATGATTTCTAATGCATGTATATGAGCCCTACACAATATTTCTATTGTGCAGATAGAGAAATAAAACCTAAATCATGATTTCTACCCTTTAGCATGCGTAATACCCGCCCCATTACTATCCAGCCCCAATAAGAAAATAAGAAAATAAGAAGCTATACTATAGGGAGCCTACTGATAGGCCTAGAATCTCCAAAATGCCTCAATGCCATTAGTTCACAACTTTTCACATGATCCAGGTGTGTCAAAGTTCCCTAAGGATCTCAAGGGATCCCGGGCAGTGCTCACACCCAGATTCATAACCAAACTTGAGTAAGTGCAGTGTGGAAGAGCCAGCCTTAATGTGTCAGAGTTCAGAAGGAGCTCATAAGGGTCCTTAAGAAGTCACACATTAAGGGGGCAAAACCTAGACTTCTAAGAGTATGTGAGAGTGCTTGACATAGTTTTGATTTGAAAAACAATTTGTAAATGGCTTTGGAGAATAATATGAAAGTTTGCTTTAGTAAAGATCAATTTGAATGAAAAGGCATAAGACAGTTAACAAACTTGAAATCAGAACAACAGACATGGTTCAGGGAGCAAATACAAACAGGGAAAGGGTATTGGGGACAAGTAAGTCACACAGTAGAAATAGATTTGCACACAAGTAAGCATCATAGAAGTATTACAGGACTTAAACAGAAATAGTCTATCACAAAGTGTTTAGGCGAGGATCCTAACAGCATTAGATCGAGGGCTACTAAATAGGTTCACATATTAAGTTCAGGGAAATGTTTCAGGATTACATAGTAGCTAGGGGGTCATGAACACATGCTGATAATGTACTGGGTTAGGGGGATAAGGCAGAAGTGCAATGATACAGGTAAGAAAGCAATAGACATGCTAAATTAAAGAGTAATCACATAGATAGACTGGTAAATAGGCATGCTAATTGCAGGGTAAGCAATAAAACCATAGGTAGAAACAAAAGGAATTGTAATACAAACTGAAGCATATTGTATTGGAAGCCTTAAACTTAAACTGAGAACATACCAGTTAGATGAGGGAATAAGTTCAGAGAAGTAGAGCAGTAGTGTGCAGTGAGGTAGAGCAGCAATGTATAGAGCAGTAGAGAAGTAGTGCAAATAGAACAGTAGGATTACTTAGTCTTGGCTTTCAGCCGACTGAGTAGCAAGTAGTCAATAAGAGAAGCAAGAGAATGTGTGTAGGAAAGAGAGAGTTCGGAACAATGAGTATGTTTGTGTGTGTGTTTTTTCGTGTCTATGCTAAAGAAAGAGTAAAGTATTTATAGCTTTTGAAAACGAGTAGAAATTAAGGTAACAAGTACTGGTTTAACATAATAATGGAAGTAATCCTCAATCAGAATCAATCGCAGACCTGGACTCCCTTTAATTAGGGAGTTCCAGTTCAAACGGGCATAATTAGAGCTAAAGAAGGGAAAGAATCAACTTAGACTGATTTTACCCTAATAGGAGTAGTAAAGCACGTAGCATGTAATAAAGGCCAAATACATAATATTTATAGTAAGGAAAATATATACTGAATATTTGAAAATATATTTATGCACATAAATAAGGTAGAATACAATTTTAGTTCTAAAAAATCAATCAAAGAATCACGGATGAGACTAAAAATCACAAGGAATCAGTGCTAATTAAGGAAAGCATCTCATGAATAAGGAAGTAATTCAAAAATCAGTACAGAATCTCTAAGGAGAACATATACAAAATCATAAATTCAAAGAGATGCACAGAATCATCAGAGTATTAGGTAAACAATGAATAATCAGACTTATTAAACACAAATAGGCACGAAAATCAGAGAAACCCTAAGCAAGAAATCATAGAAACAGTAGAAGGTTGAAACCCTAACAACAAAATTAAAGCAAGAAGCATAGAACTCTGAGAAAATCCATAAGAACATACAGATAGGCAAACATAGCAAATAATACGAACATAAACCCTAAAAATTGGGGTTTCATCAGAATAATTAGGGTAAAAGAGGAGACTTAAGAAATTTTTTTAAAAAAAACATACTGGAAATCATAGATTAGTACTAAAATTAGAAGACAAAGCTTTTTTCCTTTTTTTTAGAAACCCTAGTTCTTAAAATGAAGAATCGTTTGAAAAACAAAGGGTTTTAAGAGAAAACAGGTGAAAACCTTGAAAGAGACATAGCTCTGTCACAAATCTAAAAAGATCGGACGATGAAAGCTAGGGTTTCAGAGGAAACCCAAAAAGGAGAAGAAGACTTCGATATTACCAGCGTTTGGCCGAAAAATGCAAGGATCTTAATCGAACGACCATAGGAGGCTGGAAAACATGGCATGAGACCGAATATGGGAGTGTATTGCCTCAGGGTCACTTGAGAGACTTCACTGGTGACACGGGCATGAAAGGCGGAGCCATAAGGTCGAGTAGAGGTGAAAACTCCATAGTTTCCGGCAAGGGAGGTTGCCGGAGATGGAGAGACAGAGCTCAAAAAAGAGGAGGGGGGTGGAAGGTTCTAGAGAGAGTCTTAGAGAGAGAGAGAGAGATGGTTGAGTGTTACGAGTGAGGGGGAAATGAACGGAGGGGGTAGTCTTTAGGTGTTATTATGGTAAGTGTTGATCTGGGCCGTTGATTTGAATTAATCAATAATTCAGATCAAAAGAGGGTTGGGCCGGGTATAGTTGAGCATTGGGGTGGGTAGTTAATTGGGTTAAAGGGTGGTAAATTGGGTTAAAATCAACATTAAAAGTGGCAAGTGGTAAATACCCATAAAAATAGATAAATAATTAATAAAAATGGCTAATAATTATATAAAATGAAATTGATGCTAAATAGACTAAAGTAAGATGATTAATTAGTATTTAAAATACAAATGATTAATTATTAAGTAAAATAACATAAAACGTATAATTAGGCTATAATTGCGAAGTTATTGCAATTATAGCCAAATAAGGCCAATTTGGCTAATTTGTGAAATAATTAAATCTTAATAGGACCAAAAATAATATATTGAACCAAGAAACATTTTGAAATCATTTGTGATGCAATTTATGATTAATTATTGGAGGTAAAAATACTGGATAAATTAGAATAAATTAATAAAAATATGGGAAAATTATAGAAAAATACCAATTGTTATAAAAACTAATTTTGAAGGCATATATGCAAGTTTAAAACTAGTTTGAAAAAAAATTGGGTATCAACAGGAGTTTTGCGGTGCATTATGCAACCGCATAACAGGTATTCAGACCGCATATTGGCAACATACACGGTCAGAAAATTCGACTTCCTGGAGGCTATTTCTGCGGTCACTTTGCGGACCGCATATCCATTATGCGGTCGCATATGCGACCGCATACCTATGTCGGGGCACCCAATTTTTTATTTTAAGACTCGACCCTATTTCGATAACAACACGTATCCCACCTCATTTTGAGCCATTTTTCTGATATTATAGAGTGAGGAAGAGGGTTCTTAGAGAGAGAGAGAGAGAGAGAGAGAGAGAGAGATCCTCCATCCACTAGTGTTCATCATTTATTCTAAATGCTTGAAGATTTTCAAGAAGGCCATAAGATTGAAGAATAGATTGAAGGTAAGAACCT